>JAPXVT010000003.1:16836266-16846813 GCA_029823135.1 Acanthurus reversus | reverse complement strand
CCTGGAAACGATGTAGCAGTATTTTGCTGACAGTGCCCATCTTAAAAACCATTTTGGCAACGCACCTGTTCAGCAGTGCTGTGGCATTTAGGCAGTGCTCAAATGCCACAAACAGCCTATGATGCTTTAACTAGTCAGAATCCACACTGCGTATGACATATTTTGACCTTTTCCATTGGCATTTTGCAACAGAAACTATAATAACATCCCCTCTGTAGTTCATCTGCAACAAGGACTGATGAGTTGTGCATGCTGACATGATCTTCTGGAGTCAACTTATACTGAGCTACAAATGGCACATTTAATAAATCGACTGCCCCAGTATGTGCCATGCATTTTGCATAAAAAGGGAAAAAGTCCTAAAAAAGTGCACACTGTGCTTCATGATAAGGGTATGTGACTCACTGATAGTGACTACAGCTCCTGGTGTTTGACCCATCTGACAAAGTCTGCTGACCCAAGGGAGTGTTTTGTCTCTGGAGAAACTCGCCAAGTTACTCCCGTCTGTCTGTGAGGATAATCTGTTGCTCTGGCTGATGGAAAGTAGCTGGGATTCACATCAGCGTTAGACTGGAATGTAATTTTTGCATACGCACGCACACACAGTGTAGTGGTATACACAGGGTGAGTGAACCCTGGTGCTAAGTTCTGCATGGCCAAACAACTATAGGCAAACCCACGTCTTTAACCAAAAGGTAAGAGAATATGGACTCTAGACATGCATAAGGTCTAAAGTCAGTGGTGCATGTCTCTGTGTTAATTCCAAGTCTGTGTGAGAGCCTGTATACAAAAGCAATGTATTGCATCAATATCTTCAGTAACTGTTGTTTTCTTTGTTTCCCAATCAAAGAAAGCAAAGCAATTGCTTTTGGCAAAGCAGCAAAGGCGCGTTTACTCCTTTAGACAGATGTTTTGCTGTACTGACGGGTTTTCCCATTCCAGTACTGCTGTATTACTTTAGAGGCAGAAAATTATCAGGTATCATTCCCAGTTCCTACAGCAAAGGATTTCTACCTCCAACAACTTCAGTCAAATCCATTCCATCCTCTGGAAACTCTGTAAGGATTCCCAGCGCTGACACACTTCCTGCAAAGCAAGTGGATTTATGACATCACTATCTAATCCCTCTTTATCTTTCTTCCCAAGTTGATTGATGCCTGGGAGTACTTCCTGGTGCACCTTCCCTCGGGTAGACACGCGGCAGTTATGCTCCACCACTCCACATCTCTATAATTCAAAGGGGCTCAGAGCGCAGCTACAATGCTGAAAAACTCATTATGTTTATTTCTGCCAGCTGCTGGGGTCCCACAGCTGAGGGGGACCTGGTTCGAATTGAGCAACATTACATGAAATGGAACCCCAAGACTAGAGCAAGGATAAGCAAACAAGTTGGCTGACTGAGGCAAGCATTCAGACACACTCACACAGATACAAATACTCACATGTGCTGGGTTTCTTAAACACACAAAGACCATATAAATATACTGTAACAAGGAATGCACACAAGGCAATTGAATTCTGTAAGGAGTTGGCCAAAGCAAAAGAACATAGTGATCACAAGAGAAACTACTGTTGGCTGTGCAGCTTTTCACCGCACATGATCTATTTTCGCTGAGACACTGCAGAACTGAAATGAATATAGATGCAGTTGGACAGCGTGGGCTAACAAACAAGCCAAAATGATCAATTACTTGTAACAAGGCATAATAAGGCAGATCATATTTATACTACACACATCCTTGCTGTCCATTTTTAACTGATCAGCAAAATTGTTGCCACACTTTAGACTTTGATGTTGGATTAAATGGCTTGAAACTGTCACAACAGTTTCAATCCATAGCTAAACAAGACTCATAAAATTTGGGTAACTGTTGGCACCACACTGGCAATGCAAAACTCAATCATAGGCTGTAGCCAAAAAAAGTAGGCAGGACAAGACACAATATGGCAAATTTTGTATTCGCTTGCAGAGTAACTTTAATAAGATTTCTAGCATGCTAACCTACTTATCATGGTTAGCCGTTAGCATGCTTATTTAATAATGAGATAGTTCATTCATTATCTGTAACTGCTTATCCTAATGCAGAGTTGCAGGGAGACGGGAGTCAATCCTGGCTGACAGTGGGCGAGGGTGAGGTTCACCTTGGACAAGTCACCAGTTCTTCGCAGAGCTGACATATACGACAAACAACCATTCACGCTCACATTCACACCTACAGCATTCTAGAGTCACCAGTAAACCTAACCTGCATGTCTTTGGACTCTGGGAGGAAGCCGGAGGACCTTCTTGCTTTGAGGCAAAAGTGCTAACCACTAAGCCACCAATGTTAATTACAAACTGATTCAACCTTGTAATTTGTAATTAGCATGGATAATGAGATAGTATCCATGCTAATTACAAATTGATTCAAAGTGATACACTGTTTAATAATACACACACACATTTACCCTTCTGCAGAATGCAAAAATCATCAACCAGATGGTATTACTCTCTGTAAACCGTAATTATGGACATAATGCTTTTCTGCTGCTACCAACTGTACCAACATAACATTAGCTAGCATTAGCTTGGTCTGCTCTGTGTTTGACCAGCCTGAAGCTCTGCTGGTGGTATTGTTTCTAAAACGTGGCTTTAAAAATACAATAACACATACATAGTGGGCTACTGAATGTTACATGTCTTATATAAAGTAACATTATACTTCATGAGGGCTCCAGACTCAAGTGCCCCCGACAAAGAAGCTGCGTTGCTAGCAAAAACAGCTAACAATAAAAACTGGTTCTTTGTGAAATGTGTAACTGGGATTTGCAAGTGATTAACTGCAATATAATTGAGGTAGTGCATTCAATTGTTGGTCTCATATTAAAAGGGAGCTCACAAAGTGCTCGCAGTGAGACAGAACTATGTTTATTGCTCAGGAGTGATGATTGAGATTAATAAGAAAAATGCACTAAAAGTAAGCTACATGTAAAGAAACACAAGCTCCTCTTGAATTCTTTGCTATGGAAAAATAGCACACCTTTTATGTGTCATTTCCTATCTTGACAATCACAGCCAAAGCAGTCCCTCCTACGCTGCTCCATATTTTCTCTCAGAATGCAGTGATAGAAACAGGGGCATACTGAAACAGGAACATGGTAATCCTTCATCTAGAGGTCAAAGTGGACACTGGTGAGTCTTGCTGTACTGCTTGTCAAAATTCAATCAGACTGAACACTACACGAGGCCAACAAAAGATCGTACACATAAGACTGACTTGGAGTTACTGCATTTTGCATCCTTTCTCTTTAAAATTAGACTTAAAAGACTTGTTAAGGTGCTTATTTGTGTGGTACAATCATTCTGTAGCACTGCTGCGAGCGCCACAGGACCATTTGTCCTGAACAGCTTTAGCCTGGCAGGGAAGACAGAAGCCAGCTGATTGAGGATCAGTGACACGGTGCAGTAAAAACTCCTCACGGTGGAAACGATCTGAAGATCTGATGCCTGAGGTCCTGTGCAGCACAAGTGTGGATACGTATAATCCACAATCACACACTGATAATGCTATTAGACTGGACCAGCAAGCATTTCCCTAATGAGTGAACTAAACAGGTTGGGAAGCTGTGGAAGAGCGAAGCATTCCTCCTCCTCTCGACTCTATAGCATATGGATGTGACAGCCGTGAAGCACGCAGGAGGAGAGAAAAAAATACAGTCACTGAGAGACAGAAAGAAGACAGAGCTGCTCTGACAGTGTTGTTTGCTGCCTAAAAGCAACGGTGTGGAGCAGTGTGGTGGAGTGTTAAGAGTGGCTGGGGAGCTGTGAAGAGCTGACGGGCTGTCTGGGAAACGTCAGCACCGAGATGAGGCCTGATAGAGACTGAGAAGAAAAAGTGCCCCACATACTAGTTGATCCAACAGGCTATGAAACCAGGCAGTACCAACCGGGCTTGCAGCAACCTCCTTGTCAAAGATAGAGAGAGTGAGGAAGTGAAAGAAAGAAAGAGAGAGAGAGAGAGAGAGAAAGCAGACCACCATGACCAAAATAACACATTCTTAGGGCCAACTGGAACACTTCTATCCACACTAAGAGGTCGGATTTCTGCTAAGCTTTATACAAAACATTCCCTCCTATTGAAATGTGGCTTTCAGACGAGCAGTTAAGTCGCCTTAACTCTACATTTTTAGTGCATGTGTGCGTCAGTGAGCGCCTAAGTGTGTGTGTGCAGAGACGTCTGAGTGTGTTTTTGCAGCTCCTGGGCTCCTCAAAGGCTAGTCACAGCTTTCATTCTGCTCAGTCAGGCCTCAGGAGCAGATTACTGATAGGAAAGGTAAACATTAAGCAGATCCGACACATGTATTACAAACAGACACACACACACACACAGAACCTTGACCCGTGCACGGTCATCTGTGTCTTGCTGTGCCTCCCTCATTTTATAAATGGTTACAGGTAAAAGTCATGGACCCGAGCATCTGTCTTGTTCTGTTTTTACCTGACCTTCACTCTACAGCAACAACCTTGACATGGAGACTGTGTTTTTTCATGTAGCAGATGCTGCTGTAAGCAAAAAGAGACAGATTGCAAGAGAGAGACTGGGAAGTGGGCAAAAGGAGCCAGGGAAAGGACAAGGGAGGAGAGTAACAAAGCCACTCTCTGATCAAACAAAGATAACTTATGACACTCTCTCAGACCAAAGTGACTCAACTAAACATCTGTTCCAATGTGTGTTGTTGCCACAGGCTGGAAAAAACACACACAGGACTGTAGTAGAAGCTGCGACTGAAGGGTCTTTCATGGTTCATACTGTAGTTTGTTCACTGACAGACGATGAGGTTCTGTTGTGGCTTTGGGATCCGCATTAAGGCTTTTGGGTTGTATGAATGTGTACGTAAACTGTAAAGTTTATCCTGTGGATAAAACATCTGCTCTGCCACATCTATGATGTCTCAGCTACTCCACATAGCCAAGTGAAAGGATGTTTGCCTGAAATAGGTGCCCTGATGACGGGTAATCTGATGGATGCTGCATGTGGGCTTGAATCTGTCTGTTGATCTCCGAGAATAAAGAGTGGCTCTGAGGTCAGCTCTCTCTACCCTCCACCTAGCACACTGAAATCTGCATTTCTCCAGCTCTGTACAAATCTACTAGAACAGCCCCTCTGCAGTACTAAAACAAGAGGGCACTTAAGTGATTAAGTTAATCTGCAACTTTTTTTGATAATCAAGTAATTGTTTTGGTCATGTTTTTAGCAAAAATGCTCAACATTCACTGGTTGCAGCCGCTAGTCTGTCAAATATGATGTGAGAGAGGCTCGACTCTTTTTGGAGTTTAGGCAATTATTAACAGCTTAATTGTTTATTTTTTATTTTTAATTAAGAATGACTCAAGCAGAGTACATTAAAGCACCCCAGTGTTGCAGCAAACACAGCACTCATGTGATAAGTGTTCAGATGTTTGCAGATCTCGAGAGGTCCTCACATCTGGATTGCTGCCAATAATTTCCTCTCAAACTTGCATCACATCAAAAGCATCTTGAGTGCGTGAAATGTGGATTATGAGGGCATGTCTACAATGTCAGGAGAGTGTTCACTGATGTGCATTTTAACACATACACACACACACACACACACACACACACACGTGCACACCATCCACCCCCTTCACTCTCCATCCTTCTTCTTGGCTAGCCAGGAGGGTTAAAAGGAAAGATGGACTTCTGAGAGATGAAAGGTGATCTAGGTGGATTCTCCAAATTAGATTTTCATGGTCTGTTGAGATATAGCCACTCTTAGATAGGCGTGCAAAGCAATCATGCATGTACACTTCCATATGCACATGCACACACACATTACAAATAAGGATTTTCGACACGCAGGAGTCAAAAAAGAGTGCATGCATCGGTGTTGGGAGGCAGTCTTTCACACACACACACACACACACCACACACATTGTCTGATTGATGGACTCAGTCAAACTTGTGTGTGTCTCTCATGAGTGCAATCAAACACTTCCATGAAGTAGCGTCGCTCATCTGGAGAGCAGGCCAGGGGGTCTGCAGTGAGTTTACACACAAAGCAGCCGGCTTTGATTCTCAGCAGCCTGTCAACACTCTGCTTAGACAAGCAGCACACTTATGGTACATGTGTGTAAAATGAAAAAATGTGACTAAATGCTTTGACCAGTTAAAAATAAAAACAGCACAGGAGACTGCCACATACTTTGTCTGGCCAAGGACCCACAAGGCAGCTCACAAAATACTGAACTCCAAAGACGGCCAGAGTGATGGCGTCCACCTCTCCATTCAGTGCAAGAGAATAGACCACAGCTGTGCAGAGCAGGCAGTAAATTGAACTGACTGTGTCCCAGACCTGTAATTTCACAATCCTCCACTGAGCATAAACATTCTCTGAATGATCCTCATTCCAGGCATTATCACTCCTCACAGGATTACCGGCTGTGAGGATGGATATATTAGACTGTAAAAAAGGACCTGAATGAAATTTAGCCTGCCTCTGGGTTGGACCTACAATCCCCTTTATAATAAATAACATAATCTCTTTAATTCATTCATTAGCTTTGTGGTGAAGTTACACGTCTCGTCACTCGGCGGTGCAGTAATCCCTTCATTAGTGATTCCCACCTCAGTTACTGTGCCAACGTCACCTTGAATCCTGCTCTCGACCCCAGCAGCTCCACCCTTCACCCCACCTCTTTGTCTCTTCCCGTCTCACTCTTTCCACTTCAGTCACAAAGCCAGAGTTGGCAGGCCAGGCTGTGTTCAGTCATGTCAGGGTAAATTATGGATCAGGTGGCCGGTGAGCTGTCAGTTGTACCAGCAAAGTGTTAGTGCCAAAAAAACAGCAGGCATTGCCTGGCACACACACACACACACACACACACACACACACACACTATCGCACACCTCCCACTTCTACCCCCCAAAATAAATAAATACGGTTATTGAAGCGAGGGAGCCCCTCATCTTCAACCGATAGTGAACCTCATGTGTTTTCACATTACATTACCTATTCGCAGCACGCATGCACACACACATATGAAGACACATGCTCAAGTTTATGAACAAACACAAGTGAGCATCAGATTTATACATGCATGCACAAAAGCACACACACATATGGTGTGCAGCCTCCACCTTTCCTATTCTGGAGGAGCTCCAACATGCCCCCAAATCTCAGCACAGGGCAAGTTCTGGCACAGAAAATACATCATCAATACACTGGCTTTTTGCAAACTGATGAACGTACACACACACACACACACACACACGCACAGCTCAGCTCCTCCCCTTTGCAAATCAACTCATTCCCAGATGAGACGCATGCTTAATCTAAGCAGCAGGGTTGTTAAGGAGATAAAGCAGGAGGAGAGAGGAGCGGTTTGGTCGATACCTGTCCACCTAAAAGCTTAACTATCAACCATTCCTATCTGTGTAGAGTCACTCGAAACAGCTTTACGGATGCTGTTTTTCTCTCAGTGTAACTAGATGTCAATGTGATTATAATGCACTATAAGCCACAGCAGATGAATATAGAAAAGGCCGGGTAACAAGGGAATGAGATGGAGAGGGAGAATGGATGCGGAGAGGGAGCAGAGGGGGAGGGAGCGTCCGCTGGCCCGTACGAGGCCGGGTGTGATTTTAATACGTGGAGCTCACAGTCTCATTACAGGCTTCAGTCAGAGGAGCGCAGGGGTCAGACCTGATCCAAACCCACACTGACAAGTGCAAATGGGATTCTGCTGTCTGTCTCAACACCCTGCGTACACACAACCCACACCACAAACACTTACACACAGTTTCTCCCAAAACCAACCCCTCCTTCTCTAACACACACACTCTATCTCCCAGAAGCTTTACATTAGTGCACACATATACATGCTTTCACAAAGATATCCATAAATGTATAGCAAAGTCGACCAGCAGAGTGAAGTGCAACCTTTTTTTACTCTGTCGGCTCTCTCTGCTCTGCGTCCACTTTCGCTCTCAACACTAACACTTTGCCTCATCCTGCCTTTTAAGTGAGGCAGGTACATTTTGCAACATTACATAAGTCTTTGTGATTGGAATACATTTCCACAAAGCAAAAACTTGTGTTAACATAAAGACAAAGGTTTAAAACTTTTGAGACAGCTTTACAAAAACTTCTCAAAGTCAACACTTATATTTGATCCAAGCAGCGTTTGCACAATTTCATTCACATGAGCACACATATGCATAAATCTGTCTAAGCATGTGGGACCATCATGTGAAGCAGGGTGGGCTGCGTTGACTTGCGCAATCACCTTGATGAATCACCCTGCGTAATAGCCTGCAGAAGAGGGTATTCTCTATTGTTAAGTAGTTCCTCTTTGTGGAGACTAGATATCTTCAACATGACCTACACGCTCAGCTAAAACATGCCCCCCCTTCCCCAAAAAAGACATGGCATCGACCCAGGAATAAATTACACATGACCTTTGTCCGCATCATGTTTAAAATGCAGCGTCCTGAGTGTTCTGGAGGTGCTTGAAATCATCCCGAGATGTTCCAACGCTAAATCCCCTGCTGTACATGACCTATGAATGCACAAACAACTTTTAACACAAAAATGCTCTTGAGTGGAGGGGCAGGGTATATTTCCAGTGTGAATGGCCATTCATGTAAAAGGAAACCACAAAATGACCATGTTTCCTCTCTGCTTCAGTGTTGAAGCAGCATGTGCGCATAACCAAGCCGGAAACATGCAGACCGCCAGGCAGGAAAAAAAAAAGGTGTTCTTAGAAATTAAATATGAAAAGCATAAAATATGCAGCCAGCTCCCACTATGCCAACGCTGCCTCTGACACAGGCTTTTTCTCCTCCGTTCCCACCGCATGTTTTATTCAGGATTGATATTCTTAAAGCTGAAATAGAACAATCTATTTCCCCTTGCACTCCTCACTTCTGATTTACTGATGAATATTTCAGTGGAATGTCAGAAAAGACAGAGAAACTCCACTCTGCAAGCCGGCGTCTGCCTCACCTCTCCCTCCGTCTCCCATCCGCCCCCTGTTTTACAAGACAGCTACGTGATCCTCGTGCAAGACTCACTTAAGTAGCAGATTTGCTTAATTTTCTACATGATTTAGCAATCTGTGGAGTGAGTGTTCGGGGGCATGAGAAGGGAGGAAAGGGGAGTCTTGAGTGGAAGAAAGTGAAAAGGGGGACAAGGGGAGAAAGAAGAGATAAGGAGAGGCACAGTGCTGCACGGACAGGACACATGATATGAGTGTGGGAAACATATTCCAAAATATAACAAAATCTATGATGACCACAGACAGGAAAGCAAATATGCTTCCGTCTCACTTTAAGTCAAACTTTACTTTTTCATCTCTAAATGCGTCTCATTAGCAAAAATTAAATATATGTGCCTCTGGGATTTAGGAAAAAAATCGAGAATACATGCTGCAAGCGCAAACAAGCAGGTAAGCAAATTATGGACACATGTGAAAGGCACACATCTGCTCCTGCTCTTTCCAGTCCCTCATGCCTATTTATACCTGACTGGAATGCCAGTGAGTGGCTGACTGACACATATATACACACACGCACACACACGCAGCTTTACAGGCAGGGCTATTGTTCTCTTTCTGTCTAAGCAAAGTCATGTGCACCACCGCAATATATTCAGGCATCACAATACTTGTACAATAAAGCAGGAAAACACAATTGAAACAGTGAGGAAAGACACTGTCAGGGAGTTTCTCTATCTCTCACACACACACACACAGCTTGAGCACAGATGGTACTCACAGTCTTTCAGTGTTGCGGGGGATATTCCTTGGCATGGTTTTGAGACCCAGTCCATGGCAGTCCACTGTGGTGCCACTGCAGGTACACAGGGCTGGACAGGCACTGGCATTGCCCACGAGCAGAGTACAGAACATCACCACCCACATCCACAGTGGCTGTCCGGCCAGTCTGCCCATGCCTGCCCCAAAACAGCTACCTCTAATGGGCATATTCACCACCACTGCAGCCAGCTCTTCTTCCAAAAATCCCCTACTTCTCTCTCTGTCCACCTTTGTCTCTCTGCTTCTCTGCAAAAACCAAGAGTCCTGCTACACCTCGCAAGTCCTTAGAGTAAGTCTATATTTGTGGTGAATATAAATAGAAAACAAAACTCTGATAAATGCTAAAATTTTCCTCTCAGCTGTGAAGCAAAGCAAATCCTTTTTGTTCTTCTAGATTTCTTTTGATGTAGGTCTGACATCCACCACAATGTAAAGAAAAAGCTGGTTTCTGTCTCTTATTTTCCTCCTTGCAAACTCTTCTCCTCTCTTGTCTTTGTGGAGTTGCTGTGGCTCTGGTCTGCACACGTCTGCTTCTCTGTCCTCCTCTTACTCAGTCCCGCTCTGCTCTGCTCGCCTGAAGAGAGAGGGAACAGGGAAAGAGCAGAAAGGGAAAAAAAAAAAGCCAGTCTCTTTCTCTCTCTCTCTCTCTCTCTTACACACACACACACACACACACACACACACACACACCAGCCATCCATCACAAGGATCTACAAATAGCAGTGCCCCC
>JAPXVT010000003.1:16582181-16600222 GCA_029823135.1 Acanthurus reversus | reverse complement strand
CAACACCCTATCACAGGCCAGATTTGGCCTGTGACTGTAAGTTAAATATCACTGCATATGTATGTAACAAAAACTTTCTTTCAGCGACTTTTACGTGATAAAATCACAATCTACTGTTAAAAAAAAAAGTCTCAATTCATTGCCTTAGTTTAACATTTCACACAAATTTCATGCTTCCTTTGATAACATTACTTCAGGAGGAAATGAGCGGATTGCCTGCAGTTTGTCCATTTCATGCTTCACTGGATTGAACTGCAAAGTCATATAAGCTACTATCATTGCAAAGAAAAATTACATTCAAAACCTCCTGAAAATGCAATGCAAATACAATGCACTGCATTAGCATTTCCATACAAGCGAAATCACCTCCAAAAGTGCACGTATGATCTCGTTACTGACATCAAAGCAATGCAGATTCTTCTTGTAATAAAACATCTGAAGGAACATTTGTTTTAAATTAAGATTGATACAAAAAATAGAAATGCTTACTTTAAGTGAAAGCTTTCAACATTGTGCTAAATGCACATTAGTCAGAGATACCTCTCTAAAGTCCTTTTATGCTTACTAATCCTAAACCTAAAAAACTACACTGCTGGAAAAGAATAAAAAGCTTGGAGTCCATCTGCTCTTCATATCAAAGCAAACATGTGTCTCCACTTGATTTTAACAATGTCCAGAAAAGCAGACCTGCATAATAAAATGCGGCCTAAAGATCACATAAAAACACACGGTAAGTCGGAGGAAAGATAAATCTTTTTGAGTCTGATAGCTAGTTTGCCTGTGAGAGTAAACTATATTTTAATGCCTGAATTTTGGACGAAGCTCTGAGTTTTATCCATTTAGTGTTGCTATGACTGTTATCTCTAGCTGCAGACAACCTCAATAACAGTTGAGTTGCAGAAGATATAGGGCCTGCTAATGGGCAGCCTGTAGATTAATTTTGTCTACAATTCTCTCTGACTCAGAATAAGAGCAACAAAGGTTAATGTAAATATACCATATATTTGTAAAAATCTCTGTAGATCTGTTGATCTCTTGGTTATATGTCCAGCCCTCTGCTCTTCTCCCTATACACACGCACGACTGTACAGCAGCCCACAACGTCAGCACACATTGGTGGTGGGGCTGATTAGGAACAACAACGAAGCAGCTGGTGGGAGTGAGGTGAAGGAGCTTACATTGTGGTGAAAGGACAACAACCTGGACCTGAATGTCTCTGAAAGATACACGCATGCACCTCTTGAAATACTTGGGACTAAGGTGGAGACTGTGAGCGGTTTAAAGTATCTGGGTGTGTGCATCCTAGAGGAGGTGACGTGGACTATGCAGACCACCACGCTAAAGAAGAAAGCGAAGCAGGGCCTATCTTAAGTGGCTGAGGAAATTTAAAATCTCCTCAGAGCTGCGAGAAGCTTTCTACACTGCCACAATTAAGTCTGTCCTCTCAGGATGTTCGCCTGGTACGGAAATTCCTCCTCCCAAGACAAAAAGATGCTAGATCAGGTGTGCACCACTGAGACTACTCTGCCTTCACTCCATGACATTTACACCAGGCGGTGTAGATCCAGAGCCGACTGAATAATCAAGGACCTACAACATTCAAATCCAGTGGCTGCCATCAGGCAGATGCATCTGCTCAATCAAAGCCAGGAGTGAGAGGCAACAAAGGAGCTTCTATCTCCAAACCATATGGGCAATCAACGCCTATTTTCCACCATAAATGTTATCCTGTGTATTCTGGTTTATTAGCACTTAGGGAAGATATCATATTTAGTTTGTTTGCTTATTTATTAGTATCCAGCAGAGGAAGCCGCTTCATTTATTAAAATTAAACACAGCGTTAGCACTGCATTTAATATCTGAAATACTTGAAACTTGAATTTTACTCATATTTACAATTTTAATATCCCATTCTGTTTTTTTTTTCTTGTCTTCTCTTTTGTGTTTTCATCTTTGATAAATAGTTAAAGAATCTCGGAACTTAAACCTTGTATATAAACTGCATTGCCAGTAGATGTATAATTTGTTAGGATAAATCTCAAAAGGTAAAATACCAGTGCAGTTAAATCTGCACAGCATCAGCTGCAGGGCATACACACACACACACACACACACACACACAAAGGTATCACAAAAATTTTTTCAAGTTCATTTAAATGTCTCTGTCTCGTTTGTCACTTAATCTAATGTGGTCTGTTCTGTTCTTCTCATTTTCGGCTGTAAACAAAACAGTGACTGGAAAAATTTGCATGGACATATACGTGTGTGTGTGTGTGTGTGTGTGTGTGTGTGTATGTAGGGAGGGCACATTCAAACAGATGGATACATTTGTAATGCAAAGGTGATGAATCATAGACTGAATGTTGTCGGTTTACACTGTGCCAAAGGAATGGGAAGCCCTGCTTTTAAGTATGATAAGTGAAACATAAAGATCCCATCACAGCTGGTATGTTTCATCCTTCTCTGTTTCACAGTTAATCCTTCTCATGAATGTGTCATTTCAGCTCAGGACTTCAGCGGACAGAAACCATACAGGACTGCTGCTATTATTACATGTTGGATGTCTGCCAAAGTTACGGGGAGTAACAAAAGCACAGATAGTCGTCGCTTGCGAATCTCTTTCTAACTTGGAGCTGCAAGGTTCAAAAGTTGACTTTTTCTGCAAATTAATTACTGCAACAGAGGTTTGAAGGTGGCAGAGAATAGACTGGGAGTAGTTAGAGGATGGAGTTGCTTCCTTAAGTGGTAAAGAGAAAGAAATCAGCCCGCTGCCTGTTTATTCTCACATTAATCATTGTAGAAGTGGGAATAACAAAGGGCTGCAATTCCGCTGGTCTGCCCTTTTCCCAAGTGTCTCAGTTATGCAAATGTATACACTCTTGTCGATGTAAGAGTTCATAATTTAGTGGAGCAAATGACACAAATTCTCTATTAAAAAGAGTTTAAAAGCAGAGAGTTACGAGTCAGAAATTATAAATCCATTTTCTCCCGGAATTAGGATAAAGCATACTGTGTGCTAAAATGTGATCAGGAAGCTAAAAAATTTACTTCGGCTCGGAGAGAAAACGGCTCTCATCTTTATTTCCATTCCATGAATACTGAGTGGTGTCCAAAAATGCAGATGCAGATGGTTAATATCGTCGGCAGCTCCAGGACCGATCCTTAGAAGCCTCCATCGCATCCACTTTATTCATCTGCTTGGGATAGAAAATGGTAGCTGTTGATTTATTTATACCTCCATTTTCTGCGCCTGACATTCACGACAACCTATGGCCTTTAACAGTAAATAAGACGGCACATTAATCAAGGTGGAAATGGCACTAAGACTTATGAGGATAAACACCACATGATACTGTTAAATTTCTTGAACTAATAAAGAAAGAAGGATTTATCTTTTTTTTTTTTGGCATTTAAGGTTGAATTACTGGTGTTTTTTTTTAAAGGAAAGATGGATTAAAATTCTCTTCTCTGCTGACTGGAGGTCTACAGGGACCTTTCTGCTGAATGGTATGGATCTGTACACACTAATTAAATCCTCACAAGGACAGTAATGCATAACTTCTCCTCCCATAGGGTTAGACAACGGCTATAATTCAGCTCAGGCCTTGACTGTCTAATTGACACCATAAATCCTGTCTAAAATCCCAGAGTTAAGGCAGAATCCGTGTCTTCCAACAGGAAATCTTGGTTAACCGAACAGATCATTGGGTCATTCCGAGCACTCAACCTTTAACCTTCTCAAGCATGTCTAATAATAAGTCTTTTACCCTCTGCGAGTGCTGTGTGTGTCACGATCAATTTGACAAACAAACACAGTGTCTCTCACGAGACCAACAATTCTTCTGCCATGCGGAGAAGCCTCTCTGCATTCCCTCATTCACTACTGAAACGTGTACTGGATTATGGCTTAGACATTATTTTCATTACCCTTAATACCAGCAGGGCAGTGTTTGTTGACTTTTGGTGATGTTACGTGGGGAAAGTCCAACTTGGAAATATGAGTAGAAGAGTGTACAAGTGAAAGAAACCACAAGCCTCAAACATTACAGAATAAAATAGTTGCACGGTGTAAAACATGACAGCATCCTGTGTAAAACACTGCACCGTATAAATTTCATTACTCAGGCTCCCATGGTAAAATTTTCTTGATTTGTCTTTTGTGTGTGCTAAGCTCTGTCTAAAGGCCAGCTATTGTTAAGTAGTGCAGTGTTTTTACAACCTCTTCCTCCGTCTAAAATTTATTAGAAGAAAAAAAAAATTCACAATGACTTGTGTGCCTGGTCACTGGCTGCTTAGTCTATAAATGGTCAGATCAGTTTGAATTATACAAAGTAGTTTTGTCCAACTGTCTGCATGTCTTGACTGCACGTTTTAATGATGCTCGTAACAAGAGCACTCTCTGCTTGTGTAGTTTCTGGGCAGTGCAAACACTGAAGGATTTTTGTCTTTGATGGTGTTACGCCTATTTGTTTTTTTGGGTGGACCCCACCCACAGTCCCCTGGGGGCTTTTTCCGTAGCACCAATTAGATGTTCAGGCTCTGGATTAATCCTGAAGGGAATGTCTTTGCTCCAATGAGTTAAACAAGGGTATGACTGGCGTGGACAATAATTCCTCAAATCAGAGATTGAATTCATTAGATATGGCTGGACAGTCAGAAGGCGAAACATTTTTTCTTTCTCGCGTCATCACATTCAATGTGAAATTTTTCTTTTGATGTTTTAATTCATTTGTGCCTGTTTGCCTCCTGTAGAGAAACATGCACTTAAAAATAACAGTGTGGTGTGGACTTGTTCCACTGTGTTCATGAGTGTTGATTTCATAAAACTGTTATGAAAAAGGCTGGTTAACTCACAATGACTGATGGCTTTATGTCAGCTGTTCAGTGCTGTTCAAAATGTTAAACTCTGTTTCAGAAATTTTGATTTTACACTGCAAAAGGGAATTGTTTTTTGAATGGATTGTTCCACATTCTGAGAAATACTCTCATTCTGTTTCCTTTCAAGAGTTAAGAGAGAAGATGGATATGTCTGTACATTAAATAACGCTACAGTGACGGGATGATAAGCTTAGCGTTGCCGACCGGAAGCAGCAGACACAGCTCACCCACTCGCCCTGAGTTCTAGCAACTAACTCCATGAAACAAAAATTTGCCATTTTTAGAGATCTGTTATGTAACATTGCAGTTTTTGTTATCTTTGGACGGAACCGAGCTAGCTATTTCCCTCTGCCTCCAATCTTAATGCTAGATTTAAGCTAATGAGCTAATGTGGCTCTTAAAGTTAATGAGAATGTCAAACTTCATTACTAACTCTCAGGAAGAAAATGAGAAAGAGCTTCATTAATTCATACATTCATTCATTTATTCATGATAAAATGCTTGTCCTTCGTCATGGGTGGGTGGTTGATTGTGGGGGTGGCGGCAGGGGGAGGTGGAGCCAATCCCAGCTGACATTAGGCAGGGCTGGACACAACTTGGACAAGTTGCCAGTTCTTCACAGAGCTGACATACAGAGACAAACAAGCATTCGCATTCACATTCACACCTACGGGCAATTTAGAGTCACCGATTAACCTAACCTGCAAGTTTTTGGACTGTGAGACGAAGCCGGAGTACCCGGAGGGAGCACATGCAAACAGGGGGAGAACATGCAAACTCCACACAGAGAGGTCCTACCCCAGCCAGGTATCGAACCCAGGACCTTCTTCATCAAACACATGTTAGCCTCAATTATTTCAAAAATGAAACAATTTGATCATTATTTTTCATGAATAGATGTATTGTTTTGTCCATGAAAGGCAAGAAAATGTTAAATGTCAATCACAGTTTCTCAGAGCCCAAAGTAACCATAAAATATATTTCTAAAAAGTTTTGAAGAAATATTAAACATTAACTTTTTAAAGTCCAGTGTGTACGATTTAGTGGCACCTAGTGGTGAAGTTGGAGTGTGTACCCAACTGAATATGCCTCAGCTCACACTCCACTTTCAAGCGTATTTTAGAGCCTAAGGTAGCCTTCAAACTAGAGGAAAATGTAAAAGGCCTCCTGTAGAGCCAGTGTCTGGATTGTCCATTCTGGGCTACTGTAGAAACACGGCAGCCAAACATGGCAAAGACACAGAAGAGGACCTGCTCCCTCAGAAGATAAATCAGCCTCCTTCTAAGACACTGAAAACAGGATTCTTATTTTTAGGTGATTCCACTGCTGAAAACATTCTTATGAATAATATTTATTAAATTTCTGCTATATTACAAATAAATCTTCTACAAAGCGACACACTGGACTTTTAATACCTTTGTCTTTTTCACCACCACATGAGGCGATGCAGACTATTAGTATCAAATGGAGCAAAAGGGATGATTGGCAGACAGGCTGTGCAACCACGCCGCTGATTTAGCCTTGAGACAGGAGCGAGTTAAAGAATGCAAGGTTAAGATAATAGCTGCATATGCATATGTGGAGGGAAGCCAGTGCATGTGTGTGTGCATGCGTGTGTGTGTGTGTGATATGATTCCTCTTGAGTGTGGCTTATGAGGTGGAAGAGGAGATTACGGAGCCACGCTTCTATAATTACCTCTCATCTCTCAGCCGGCGCTCTCAAACACAACGGGGAACGCCGGGCTCCCGCACACTCCGACACATGCACACACACGGCGGGGCGCACATCACGCAATGTAACCGGCTGAGAGTGAGTTATTTCAAGAGGGTTACATTACACTCAAATGGTGATTGGAGACCACCCACCCTACCTTTAAGTGACACAGGTCAGCTTTGTGCACACACACACACCAACACACACACACTCTCTCTCTCAGGTCTCGCACACACAAGTTGCCTGTAAGTAAGAAGAATGACTCACCTGTAGCTGTCCTTCCCACACAAAAAGCCACTTAAGAATCCATTCGCACAAGTCATGCCCTCACTTCACACTGTATACTTTTTCATTTTAGCGAGAATTATGCAGAAAATCACCTGTCACCCGTTCTCTCTCTGTTACACACAGTTTGCACTCGGCAACTTTGCGGTCAGCCGCCATAATATGAAAAGTAACCCATAATAAACAAAAGAGCGGCAATATTTCTCCACAGCTGCATGCATCCCTGTCACATCTTCATTACACTGACTCCTAATGGCCTAAAGAACCGTGCAAACTATCAGCGCTAAGTATGTTTTAGAGTTGACAGCATCCTACAAAGAATTAACTACCCAATCCAAAGCTTTGAAAAGTCATTAAAAACTACGCCAGAAGTAAATTACTCTGCCACACGGACTGACTTGGTCCCTTGCTCTCTCTCTTCTCTCCTTGCTCACTATTATAAAAGCAATATGACTTCTTGTGGACAGTCAGACACAAGGGACAGTTTAAAACACTGGCCTGAAAAGAGAGAAAGAGGAGGAAAATGCTGATTCTTTAAAATATCTGCAGCTGAGATTTACATTTCAGAGGGTTTCCCCTCCTCTACTTTTCCATTTAAGGGTTAGCCTACCCTAGCCTTAATACATTTTTTTATCAGGTGTGTATTGCATGCTAATCTGCAGCTAATTAGAGGTCCAAAGATAAAGCTGCAATGCAAAGACACTCTGAAGAGAGCTGCCAAGCGAGAGGACGGTCAAGCTGCTGAAGTGTGTCTGTGAGAAGCTCTGTGAGGCTCAGTGTTTGTCCAAGCATGACGGTCAGCGCTGTGTGGGCTGCTTGATATGACTGACAATACATATGTTGAGGCATAAAAAGCCCGATGGATGTTTTGGAATTCAGCAGAGCAAATTCTGCTGCTTTTTACCTTTCAACAATGGAGTGCAGAAAAAGTGAAGTCGCTGCTTCTTAACTCACCCACACACACATGTACCCACACACATGCTTTGATATTCACAGATAAACCCAGCCAGAGATACCCACATACTGCAAGTCTGTTAGAAACGGGCACACATTTCTCTGAGACATCCTGTTATACTTCCTTAATTTGGGATGCATTAAATATGTGACAAAGCAACCGCTTAGCTGCTAATGCGTGGACTGTAGTGCAAATGAGATTAAAGTGTCCCAGTTGAGCCTGAGGCACACAGCTGTCTGGACAGGCACACTTTCCCTCTGCAGGCCTGAGATGTGTTCAGGCATAAAGGCAAAGCATTTTATTTTTCGGCAGCTGGCACTTACGCTGCAAACTGCTCACATTAGGAAGGGCTGAGAGCTATAGTGTGACAATGGGAGGCTGTTGTAACGGGAAACACCTCAAGAGAGTGCTCAGCTCATACAGGAGCACATACAAAGCACAGGTGACTCAATGAGGTGGTTTATTAAGATGCTTCAAGTCTCTGTGTGCAAAACTCACCCGGACGCACAGCTTACGCAGAGAGAAAGCACATAGGATCAAGTTTTATTCAAACAGTAAGACGAACACAAACCAAATTACGCACAAATGTACTCTGTTTGAAAATCCACATGCCCAAGTGTCGCTCAGATCCAGATTTCGGCAGATAAACTCGCTGCCATATGTACGCCAAATCAAAAGACTCCATAATTTGGCCACCAGATCGGCCAGACAGGTGTTATCAACCTCGCAGCGCTTTCCAAACACACCGCGACATTAAGGTGGTCTCCCACAGCTGAGCAAAGCAGCAAATTACAGGGTTGTCCTGTCCTTACATTGTTAAACAGAAATCCACCAACATTACGCACAACATTACACAACCACACCGACATGCAGCACTGACATTTAAAGATTCAATATGTGAATTTTCTCCAGTCCAGTACTGTCGCCACTCTCTCTTTCAGCCCTGAGGAAAAAAGAACTACATACATGCTGCACTTTTAGCGGGATAACAAGGCAACTACAGGAATAAAACTGAAAAAATGTGTTACCATGGAAGCTGAAAAGTAAGTACGACAAAGCTGGAATAAACTTGCACATGAACTTGCGGTGGAGGATTAGAAATAAACAGTCAAAATTCACATAAACAAAAAATAAATAATTCAGTTCTTTTTCCCTAGGTGGGGAGAGGAATGGCGGCGGACAGGTTGTGACATTTTAAAGCCACCTGAAGTTTAGGCGGACCAGGCTGCTTTCAGGGCACCGGCTTTTACATGTTGAATCTTTTTGTCTGCAGGCAATCACGCAACAACCGCCGGTGTTTCACACTCACCCGTGAGCTGATCGTAGGATCCGTCCAGCTCCCTGGAGTCCGACAAGCTTTGGTCGCGGTTTTTCGCCTTCATTTTCCCCGTGTGCGCCGGAATGTGGAACTATGGGAAACAGCTGATATGTTGGCGATTCTCTTTCAGAAAATAAAGCAGATTTTGTTGTTTGCCTTCACGGAGGATGGCTACAAGTACACTAACGCTAACAAATCATAGTTAATCTGTGGTAAATATAAAGAGAGAGCCATGGAAGTTGTTATTCCCCGCGTCTGTTTGTGCGTGCGCTCTCGGCATCCAGGAGCTGAGTGAGTGAACTGAGCGCGTTTCTGCTCAGCGCTCTCTCACATGGGCTGGCACGCGCGCACGCACACATAGGCCTACGTATACACACACAAAGACAGAGAGAGAAAGAGAGAAAGAGAGGAACTCTTTTAAAGAAATTGTCTTGGTTTTGGTATTTTTAGGAAATAAGATAGATGATAGAAATATATAAGAACAGCATTAAGTGATATATCACCTTAAAAAAAATATTTATAAATACATTAGTCTATGTCTAAGTGTATTATTTAGTAGATGCAATTCAGCATTATCCACTACATGGTCCTCGAATCAGAGTTATTCAGGAACTACTTTCATGTCTATTTCATTGTGTCACAGTTCTATATCTGGCTTCATTCATGCAGGATCTCACTCAGTGAGCTGGTCGTCAGAACTGCCTCTCTTCCATTAATATCACCACCACATCCTCTCCTAATGTTTTCCACTGATTCAGAGCCGTGTCGGATGTGTACAGAGACATCAACAAGGAGCGCAGCGCTGCTGCCAGGCAGAGGTTCTGACTACATCTGATCTATAAATACTCCCTGGCTCTGGGAAGCCTTGTGTCTATCCTTTTCCTCCCTCTCTCCTCTTCCTCTTGCCTCCCTTTTCCTGACTCCTGCACGCTTACTACAGGATGGCATTTGGTCACAATCTGCCAAGCAATCTGTGTTTGTTGCCATATATGTTTCCTGCATTATCTGCATCAGTAATGCTCTCCATCCTTCCATGCAACCGTTCATTCTTTTAACTTAAGCGTGAATGGATGGAATATTTGCCAGTCTGTCACTGAGTGCAAAAGTTATTCTTTCATTTACATGTTCATGCCCTTTGCCCTCTGCTGAACAAAGGGTGCAAACATTGGTGCCCCAGGGTGCTAGCTTGATTCAGCTTCGTTCTCCACACAGCTCATCCATCTGGATCTCTCAGGAATCAGTTGGTTCCTGAATCAGACACGTGTCACTACAATGTTGCCCAGAAGACCTTGCCTTCAGATGGTGTTGCCTTAAGTGTTATATCTGCCACTGAAATTATCATTCAAGCATGCATTTGTGCCATGTAGCAATCCCATAATGCATACATGCAAATGCACATGTCATGTAGCCCTGGAACTGCCAGTTATCATGTGAGCATACAGTGCAGTGTGACAGTTAGTGCTGATGAAAGCAGAGATGTTATAAAAGAGAAGACAAACCACTTAAAGCATTTTGAGTTAAGTCTGTAACACCAGAGATGAGGGTTGTATGAAACATACCCCACCCCTTCGCCCCCAAAGTAAATCATCTGCTTTTAAACAACCGAACCACGAAACGTATCTCACCAGTCGTGCTTGGAACTCTTAAAGAAACTGATGTCATGAAATCTTGTGCTTTTCTTTGTGTGTACTGGTAGTATAACTTTTTAAACCTTTTTTGAAACAAAGTCACCAACTTTTTCAGAGTTTTTTTTTTTAAATCAGATTTGATCAGCAGTTCTCTACAGTATATGTTGTTTTTACGTCCCAGTGGTCACTGAAAGTGAAGTTATGGCTCGCTCCCCATTCATTTAGATGGGGGGTCTGTTCTTGTTAGCCCAAAATAAATGCCTGGAGGGGTTGCCAAGATGGCTGCTGAATGGCAGGACTTGCCAAGGAGGACTTTGAAAAGTCTTGCTTCTAGAACATGTTGTAATACCATGAGGTCTCAGAGGGACACCCCACAAAAAGTGTTTTTATTATCAAGGATTTCTTCAAAGACTGGGGTTGAATGTTGGCGGTTTGTCCTCCCACAGAGAACACAGGTTGTCTTTGGAAGTCATGCTTGTTACCATGGAAGCTAAAGATCTCAGTGTGCTTTAAATTAAGTACTTGTAGGATCATGAAGCACAGCAGGATTGAACATGTCTTTAAAGCTCTCTTTTATCATTCTACTGAAAAACTACCAGTCTAACTTTATAGAAGAGTATGACAGCTTTAATCCTCATTTGTAAAATTGATTGCATTGATTCTACTGAAAAAGTTGTTCCAGATGTGGTTGGACGTCACATCAAATTAAATAGCTCATTTCAAGTGCATGGAAGACTAAATGCACATTTCAATGAGGAAATAAATCAGACACCAATAAATCTTGTCAAATTACTCCTGCTGTGTAAACCAGTCCTCCAGCCAATATAAGTTCCAAGCAATGATTGCACTGAAATATGGCTAAATATTGTGTGTTTATACAGCATTTGTCACTTGCAACAGACACATTGTCACCTTTTCCTGCATTTTTATAACCCGTAACCAACATAATTGCAGCTGACCATTGCCACTGTTCTCAGTGAAGAACAAAAGTGGAGAATCACTTTCAAATCAATCGTCTGATTGGCCATTGTATAATTGCACAACACATTTACTTGTTTTTCTGTGTTGTTTGCCTCTTACACTGGCAAAAGGAAAGACGTGTTGACCGGACTAAGATTCCTCAGGGTGAAAAACTGCTTTGTTTGAATCAATGACACACAAAAAGGTTTATGCAAATGACTGTGGGCTTGGTACATTAGGCCAACTCTGGTCAGGTCTCTGATTATTGCAGCTTTTTACCCACTACAACAACAAAAGGGCCTGAACATTATTGGTCTTGGCTTTGCTTAAATATTGAAATTTAGCAGCAGCAGGTGGATGAACCCATCCCTGGCTTCTAGTTTCATTGCAAATAAATGCCTCGCTGGTCTATGTGTAGTCATTTACATTTTGAGTGTAAACTATGACTAAAAGGCATCAAAACACCCTGCAAAGAGGTGAGTTAAGGTCACCAGGAGTTGGATGTACCCTCTGCTAAGCCTCATTTAAACCCGCTGTGCTGCCAGTAAACACAGGCAGGCCCACAATAGCCACAAGGCCCCGCTTTTCTGTCATCTACCAACAAAATATTTCACAGATACGGACGATTGGATAGTGATTGGATTTCTGCGTGTGGTTAATGAAAGGAGACAAGGAGAGGTGGATTCTAAATGAAGGCGAGGAGGAGTGTGCAAGAATGAAGGATAGGGGGAGTGGGGAGATCGATTCATGGTGAGTTAGAGGGGATTTAGTGAGTCAGAGCCAAAATAAAGAGAATTGGCGAGTCACTGAAGAGGCTGTCTGTGTTTGCAGGGGTGAGAGGCGGGGTTTGAGACAAAACCTAGACAAGGACATATGTCCACACGTCGTAGTTGTGCAGTGACCCAGACTCAACCTTGTTGTATCCCGGAACAGATGTCAGCAGGAAACAGAGGTCCGCCGATGTGTTGTTAGCAAGGTGCAGTTTGTATCCATATTTTTAACACCTGAAAACACTAGAAAGGGTCTTTTCTTCTCTTAAAAATAAAAAAATAAAAAGTTTCATGACCCAACACCAATTTCAAGCCTTCAATTCTCTGTGGTTTGTTTAAAGTCCACAAATTGATATTGCTGTGAATTTCTGTGTTTTTATCAGAGTTTTTTCATCGGTTGTTAATGCAAAAAGCATCATTGTGATGTTTTAATAAAAATCCTTAAAAATAATTTGTCTTTGCTCTCAGCAAAGTGTCTGATGATTACACATAGCTGACTTTCCTCAAGAACAATTGAGAAGTGTAACTTCACAGGAGCCACTTTTTCTTCAATGGTGTAGAATTGTCATTAGACGCTAATAAAGTGCTTTAATGGCACAAACTTCCTCACTGTTTGAATAAACTTTTTGAACAAACACGCCCTTCTGAACTGAACCCCATTGTGGAATAATCACAGATTTGCTTTAAAGACAGAAAGAAATCTTAGAAGGTTTTCCTTAAAGAAGAAAATTATCTCCTATAGTTTGTTTGGTTGCAAAAACCCCTGTTTAATTTAAATCACTGTCTGTGTGTTGGCTTACACTAAAAAATAACTCTTATTGAGATGAAAATCTTGAAATGATCTCAAACTGAGTCCAAAACTCAGTAAGTTTGAAGTGTTTTTTTTTTTGTACAAATGTAGTCAGTAGCTTTAAATGGAATAACTTCTTTTAAATAGCTAAAAGATTAAAATAAAAAACCTATTTACCATATTGTGAAGGAATAACACTGAAGATAGCTGGGATACAAATTGCTTAATATAATTACAATGATGGAACCCTGCATTGCACCCCTCCATTTCATCTATGATTTACGTAAAGAAAATTAACTCTGGCAAACAAACATAGCAGAGTCTTCAGGTACTTTAACAATATGAATTGATGCAGTTACACTTATATCAGTGTTGAGATGAAACAGAATACAACCAACAAATTAATTTCCAATTTAAAAGTGTTTATTTACTACTATTTAATAAGGCCTTTTAAATAAAATTATTTATGAACATATACTTACATTTTTCCCAGAGAGCACGCCAATGCATTCATGCAGCCTTTTTTGCTTTTTTTGATGACTGCTGATGATGATTGGCATCTGTGGCAAGGAAAAACTCCCTCTGTGAGGAAGAAACCTTGGGAGGAACCAGGCTCTCTGGGATCCCATCCTCCTGAGGGCTGGGGTGCCTGCTGATGGTCCTCCTGGCTGTGGGACATGCTCACTGTCCATCCTCTGCTGGACGCACCGTAACACAACCAGTAGTTTGTCCTTTAGATCCCGCTGTGACTGAGTCCATCATGAGCATCCCAACATGTACTCCTGAGAGAAGAAACACAGTTACAATAAAGTTAGTGTTTGTAAATATTTAAGTTTTTTACTCCACTGACTGGAAAACAAAGGGAGACACACCACTTACCTTCTTACAACCCAGGGGTGGACCTCAGGACTCCTCTAGAATTTTTAATGAGTCCATCTCATTTCCATTCCTGAAAATACAATCACATTTACAATGAAGTTAGTGTTTGTAAATATTTAAGTTTTTTACTCAACAGACTGGCAAACAGAGGGAGACACACCACTTACCTTCTTACAACCCAGGGGTGGACCTCAGGACTCCACTGGGATCATGAATGAGTCCATCTCACTTTCATTCCTGAGAATACAATCACATTTACAATAAAGTTAGTGTTTGTAAATATTTGAGTTTTTTACTCCAGATTGGCAAACAGACGGAGACACACCACTTACCTTCTCACAACCCATGGGTGGACCTCAGGACTCCTCTGGAATTTTTAATCCGTCTTATTTTCATCCCTGAAAATACAAACACATTTACATTAAGTTACAATAAGTTCAATGTTAATAGATCTCAAAATTCCTCTTCAAGCAAATTATCTGAGGAAATTTAAATGAAATCAGTGTTATTATTACGTGTTTGTCTCTACAACACCATTTCCATGATGTGTTTAATGTCATTGTATCTGCACAGAATTTATCACTTACCATTCTTTTGTAGAACAGGATGTAAGACTCTCTCTCCCGCTTGTTACATACAGTGTCACCAGATGTTTCAGTGACATTTATGTCGTTGTATGTAAACCAGCGGTCCGTCGGGTCCTCCTGTCCCACATCCGGATCAACCCCATCGCAGATGTAGTGTCCTATCAAGAGAAAGGATTCATTGTGATACCAGGCAACTGTATATAAAAGTAAGTAAAGATTGTATTCAAGGTGAGAATGAGTAATATAATAGATTATCTTACCGCTCACTGCGAGGGGGCTGATGTGGTTGATGCTGCTGACCAGACTGTAGCAGCCACCACCCTGAAAAGAAGCACAGTTAATCAGAGTTAGTACACACAGGCCACATATTGACTTACAGCAAACCAAGTCTGATAATATTGTTTGCTCTCAGGTCAGTCAGTTTTTACTTACCTGGTTGGAAGACACTACCAGGTCCCTGAAGAGGATGACTGGGTCATGAACCTTCTTCAGCTGGAAAGTCGGAGTAAACCTGAAGCGCTTCAGATGCAACACCAGCACTCTGCAGATGGAAAGAAGACAGATGGGTTAGACGATAGAGCGCCAGGTGATAGAGATAAAATATGGCATTTCAACTCCTTCTTTTTCTAACTTCACTACTTTTCCTCAAAAGTAGCCCAGCGTGACACTATGGGATCAACCAGTGTCATCACTGAGCTCTAGTGTCATCACTGAGCTCCACGGTCAAGAATTTGGTCATTTCTGATGGATATGATGTCACTTACTTTGGCAGGTTGACAAATGCCATGCGCTGGCTTGATGTGGCATCACCGCACCCACACCTGTACTCCACTTCTGTTCCCTGCAGACAAGCACAGAACCAACATGATTAAATTTCTATACTGGATTTAAACACACAACAACAAGCAACTTTATGTTGGTTCTTATAGGAAGGATAAAGGAAAAGTGTTTCTTACCTTAAGGTAGTCCTCCAGCAGGTCTTCCACGGTTCCACCTCCAGGTGAAAGGTCCAGAGAGAGGTTTGTGTACTCCTCCTCTCTGGTGGATCCTTCACCGCAGCTACAAGTGCAAAAAACAATAGAGTTTAAGTATAATAACAAACCAACAACAAAAATAAAATCTGCTTTTGCACTAATACATAGGTATCAATGATCTAATGATAAATATTGTGTCAGTCACAGTTTTCTGCAGCGATTACTTTAAGAACATTTCCCTGATAAAACTTACATGATTTTAGCCAACTTTAACATTTGAATTCAAGACTTAGTAGTAATGTAGTTTTACAATTTCATTTCAGTACTTTTTCTTAGTAAAGGATCAATACTCTCCTTCACATGAATGTGTGTGTGATGTGTTTTACTATGTTATCGTACCTCTTGCAGGTCCTGGTGCTCTGCATCCTGAACACCATGTGATCCTCCACCGGGCAGTTGTAAACTCTGCCCATGCTGGCTGCTCTCAGCTGCAGCTGTGGGCTCAAAGACCTCATGTGGTTCAACACGGAGGTGAGGAACTCATGAGCATCCTGCAGAAACACATACAAAGTCAGACAGACATTTTAGACTCAGTTTAGGCATAAGTTTGGACACAAAGAAGAAACTCTCAGTAAGTAGTAAAAAAATCAAATCATAAAACCAGATCACATACTTTCTGGTGGAGGTCCTGGAACTCTGGATCCCAGGAGGAGACTGCCTTCTTAAATCTGGTAAGAAGGCAGAGTTTGTGGCTGGCATCTCTAGAGAAATGAGACCTCATGATGTCCATAAAAGATCTAGAAATGGAGAAGAAAGTTTAAAGGTATTGTCCTTTTTTTGAGCTCAGAGTTAAAAAACTTGATGATGAAATGACTGATATTTCTTGAGCTGCTTTACCTCATTAGTGCCGCCTCAGGAGTTGAACTCCAAACGTGCTCCTGACAGCTGATGTCTCGCACAAAGTCCTTCAGTGTCAAGAGGCTCTGCAGGCAGGAGTTCATGTAGCAGAACTGTGCTGGATTGGGAAACCTGAAACACAGACACAACAAGGCAAACACATTTCAGTATCACTAATTCATTAATGTTCATTTTAGTAATGAATTAATATTCATTATCATTAATAAAGTGTGTGTGTGTGTGTGTGTTTGTATAAATGTACTTACCCAAGAAACTGGACCTGCTTAAGTCTCAGGGTGGAGAAGGCACCAACTTTTCTATGTTGAGAGGCCTTCTTCTCTCCAACCAGCACTTTCTTCTCCTCTCTCACCACCACCTTGTCATGTTGAGGGGTGGGGTGGCACTCCTCCTCATCCAGTTTAAACTCCACCACCTCGCCCTAGTGAGGGGTGGAGTGACTGTCCTCCTTTGGGCCCTGCTCCTCGGCCGCTGGTGAGACCTGACACCGACGCTTGCTCCACCACCAAGCCTTCTTTGCCTTTTTCTTTGGCTCATCCAGCTTGGTGGTTTCCCCATCTGAGGCATCGGTGCGGGACCGACCAAAGAGTCTTCGCCACCAAGGGATCTTCTTCTCCTCTTTGGTGGTTGCAGCAGGAGGGTCAGGGATGGAGACATTGGGTGTCTCGCACACATCTGTTTCCCTACCACCAAGGCACTGTATAAAAGAAAAACAGGATGAAAATTGATGAAACAGTGTGTCAGCTGATATAAACTGGCTTCATAAATAAAAAGTATTAACTGGAAACTGAATTGTGAATTAATACTGTTAAGGTAAAGATCTTATTAACAGTAAAACATGTGAAGTACGTTTAGATGACATACCAGTCCACAAAAGTTGCATAGACGAGACATCTTTGCAATGCTTCTCATTTAAATGTTTTCCAATAGTTGATTCTCTTGTTGTCTCTTGTTGATAGATTGACTCTCAGTTGACGAAAATTGACGCTCTGTTGTTTAACTGCTCTGTCACTAAATTTTGTAAACTGCTAACTCTGCTACCTAGAAACTGCTCTAATTCTGCAGCCATGGTCACCTCTTGGGTCATCAGAGGTGCTTTGATCTGAAACTGATTCTAGAACTCTTCAGGTTCTAGAATGCACTTTGATCTCTGATATGTGATTATGCATAATTTATTTAAATGTTATGTTATTTTTTAAATATAAGCATTGTGTATGCAGAATCAGCTTTTTTTTAAATTCCAAAATTACAAATACATGAATTTTAAATCACATCATCAAAAAGTTTGTAAGTGTCTAAGAACTGGTCATTGGTAATATTCTACTGTTTGATTATTATTAGATGGTTGAGAACATTTAGATTTTCACTTTTTTAGCAAGTAAATTTTC
>JAPXVT010000003.1:16474201-16487161 GCA_029823135.1 Acanthurus reversus | reverse complement strand
TGTGTGTGTGTGTGTGTGTGTGATCCAGTTGGAGGATTTGAGTGTGTAAATGCCCTCAAACGTTTCCTGGATCAGTGATGCGTGCGGCTGCTGGTTGTCGCAGCCAACAGGCAGGTTCCACATGGGGGTGTGAGAGTATGACTGCAGGAGTGAAGTAAATATGAAAGTGCAAGGTGGAGAGCAGTGAGTTCTGTGTCTTCAGTTTCAGAGGCCGAGGATACTGAGAGCAACAACCCAGCAGAGAGCTGCAGAAACAATCAGGACCTGAGCACAAACATCCATCCCATCATCTCCGTTCCCCGTCTCTCCTGCCTCTTCCCTTTTCTTTCATATCATGTCACTTTTTTTTTTATTGAGTTTCTCTGGTCCAGCCACTCGTGTTACAAGGTTCTCAGTCACACTGGTGCTGTAATGCCATTGATTCACTTGTTCTAATAATAGATGGCATCCTGTAAACCAATCAATCGGCTGGCCCTACCTGTTCCCCTGTCCTCGGCTTGTCTCTGGATAGCTCAATATATCCTGCAGAGCTGCACAGACACATGCACCAGGAGAAGGATAACTGCCTTCAAGGACATTTAATCACTTATGTTAATGGTGGAGTTCATCGTATTTCACAAAGGCTGTTATGACTTACAGAAGAGCATCACTAAAGCTTGTCAGAGCTAGGAAAAGTAATTGGAGTTTATGGATTTAATAACTGAACTGCTGCTCCTGTTTTGACTCACATTATTGAACTATTAGTGTGTGGATCATCCGCTTCATATTCAGTTATGATTAAATTTCTTTGCTGATTTTACCCAAACAGTATGACTCATTGCAAATGCCAAACAGAAATAACTGCACTCATGGACTCTCTAAAGTGTATTTGGATTGTTTAAAACTTCTCTCCATCTGGTTCAGAAGATGACTTCATTATTAAAGCATATTTGCTGTTGCTTTGTTTGACCTCAGAGCTCTGTTTGCTTAAAACTTTCCATGTTTAAAGAAAGTCCTTAAGCACAAAGTTTGTCTGTAATTATTTAAGCAGTTTTTAAGTCTTTGCATCTTAGTCGTCGACCAGCTCACACAGTTATTCTGTTCTCACGTGCCAATTCATTAAGTGTCACATGAGAAGCATGACTGTGATCATGATCGTGAAAACAAATCTCTGTGCAACATCGTCGATCATAACTATAAATAAGCAGAGTATGTGTGTGATTTGTGTAAATATGCAGTTATACGGCATAAAGTTCCTTTAACCTTTGATGAACAGTTCATGCTTACACGCAAACATCAGAAGAAACTAAGATAGCTGATCTGTCAGAGTGCTTAGATCTTCACTGAGTAACGTTATAATATGAACAAAGTCTTTATGTCAGATGGGTCTGTGCAGACACTTAAACTTAGACGCTGCAGTGTGATAAAAGTTCATGCCCGATCCAGAGGAACATCCTGGGCTTCAAATGTGCACATGGTTAGTGTGGAAAATAGACAGCGGCTGATCTGTGAGCCTCCTCTCATGTTACGGCTAAAAGGTAGAAAAATGCATAGCGGAGTCAGAGCAGCTGTTGATCAGTGACAGTTTTTACTCACAGTAGTTTTCGCAACAGTGGACAGAAATGTTCATTGCCCTTTGTTCACATTGAGCATACAGACCAAATAAAGTGCTGACAAACACAACTGACAGACGGCTACGAAGTACAAAAAAAAAATCATTAATAATGAATGAATCACATCAAAATTGATATTTACAAAAACATTAAAAAATCATAGAAAACATATTGCATTGTGCATTTTTGCAAACAGCAGTTTGTTTTATATAGGTCACATCTGCGACACAAAATAAAGTATATTTATGTCATGATTTAAACAGGAAATTGTGCTTTGATTTTTCAATACTAGTGCAAGTTTAATAAAAGGAGAAGTTCGTTTTTTTGCACATTAGGCCTGATATCATGTACAACGTCACTTTTATGACGAGTGGTGCAGTCCCAGTGTGCGTTGCTGACGTCATCACTAGCTGAAAGCAACGGAGGTGCCGTCCAAAAACAGAATAAATAATCATTTTTAATGAGGATTCACTGGAACTCACTGAATGTTCAGTGTTATCCTCTGATGTACCGACACTAAAACACAAAGCTAAACAACGCCATATAAACTGGAAACAACTTTATGTTTCCCGTAGCGGCTCAAATAGCCATTTTACAATTACACGTGGTTGTGCAACTTCCTGCTTTAGTGTCAGCACATGAAAGGACATGAATGAACATCGGTGAGTTTCTCATCTTTTAAAATGAGTGTTGATCATGTTTTTTGCTGGATTGTCTCAGTGCTGATGCACCTCTATTGTTTTCAGCTTGCGGTGACATCACATCAACAACTTGCTCCAGCTCTCAGGACTGCGTCATTTGTTATAATAATGCTGTAGAACATTGTATATGCTTGTAAAATATCCATAGTATAAGGCTTAATTAGCAAAAAAACAAACTTCTCCTTTAAGACTTTAATTAAGTAATGTTTCTCATTGGAATTAAGTTGCCAAACCGTAGCAGGATGCAGACAGAGGCTGGCACATCACAGAAGTCTGTTGGCACAGTTACACAGTTCAGAGAGCACTTCACACCAACAGGACTACATATAGACATATTAATGTGATCATCTCTCACTAAAAATTGGTGATATGATACGAAACATGGAGCCTGAATTGTCCAGCAGCAGTTCAAAGTTCTTACATTAAACACGTACAAATCGTTTACGTATACAATAAATTAAAAATATCTTTGAAATTTCATGTAAAATGGCAAAAAAAATTCCCTGCAGATTCCCTTTAAGTCCTATTTTCCCCCTGAGGTCAATTCAAAGATTCTGTGTGTGCTGTAAGAAGTGAGTGTCTTTGCTTCTCCTCCTTATGGTGGCAAAGGGAATCGTAAAAAAAGGCTGAAGTTGGTGATCTAACTCTTTTTTTCCCAGTTTGAGAGTCTCCATCTGAGTGAGAATGAGCCACATCTGTGCACGCGTGCCACATGTGTGGTTTTTTTTTCTGTGAAAGGATGCCACAGTTGTGCCTGCACATTTTTGAAGCTGTATCACACACGTGCCGTCCTCTTAGGCGATTTTCGTCTGCGCCCGCGGGATGTGGTTCATGATTATGAGGTCGCTGGAAACAGAGACATTAACTTTGGTCAAATCTTGACAAATCAGTCATGTGATTCTTGTACAACACGCAAAAGCTCCGGTACATTCACATTGTAGATTTTTTTGTGTTACTTACTCATAGACATCTGAGAATTTCATCCTCCTGTAGTATTTGGCCAGTTTGATAGAGAAGATGATGCTGGGGATGAAGAAGAACAGGCACCAGCCCAGACTGAACCAGAACCCATTCTGGAGAGCGAGAGAGAACATGAGTGAATAATATGCAGAACTGATGAAGAGGAAAGCGATTTATAACGGCCCCCATCCTCCAGACTTCAGTGTATTCGTCCAAAAGAAATCAATTTGGCTGTAGGTGGAGCTAAAAACATCTGATCCTCACCAAAGACTGCAAAATGTTCGAGCAGAGGAGAGACTCAAAAGAGTCCACAGCTTCAACCACCGGCCCACAGCGGCCCAAGTCATATGTGACCTGAGGAAGAGTGCACACATCAGGAACAATACACAAAGGCCATATGTGCACACAAACATCAGGCAGAATCTACTTTAAGTGCATGCACAGAATGTTAAAAAGGGAAAAAGAATCTGAACAGACTTTACCGTCAGATTGATCCAGTCAATATAATCATTGAAGTAGCCCAGCTGACAGTCAACAAACTCTCTGCTTTTCTGGGATGGAGAGAGAGAAGCAGAGGGTAAATTCCACACATTTTCTCCCTGCTTTACAGTGGGAAGTCATGAGGAATCAGTGGAACGCCTAGGCATCTCAGCAAGTGGAATTCTGGGTAAATCCTCTGAAGTGACCCGTAAATAACTGCAATACCATTATGATCAGGCGAGGAGGGCTATTAGGAAAGTTTATTTATGCAGCACATTTAATGCACAGAGGCGATGCATGTGCTTTGCATACTGTATTAAAACATTAAAGGGTAAGTCTGGTGACATTTGATATTTCTCCTACTGTCAACACATTTCACAAACAGACCTAAACAACTGAACATTAACAGGCTTGCGACCTTTACTACTCACTAAAGCACCAGACGTGTATTATTCTGCAGCTTAAAATCATTCCCAAGAAAGACGGGAGTCAGTGCTGTTTGGAAGACTTCTGCTAAAAACTACAATGCACTGATGTTTGAGTCTTTTTACACAAAATGTCACATGATGTGAGCCGAGAGGTGCCAGTGATTGGACTGGAAGGTACTGAGAGATTAATTCACCAATGCAGTTTTTATGGGATTCGCTGACAATAAAAAATATAGAGAATGCCAGCCTTATTCTTTAAATAAATGGTGGTTGTTGATGCTTAAGCAGGTCAAGATGTAAGTGCAAGGTGGATTCTAATATTTTAAGGTTTCTCGAGATCTCAAAGAACCTCTTCTTGACAACCTACATCTCTACCTGGTTAAAAAAAGTCCACAATTGGCTCAATTTCTTGAGAAAACAGAAAGCTAAGGTATGTAATGTCTGGAAATTAAGCTTCAGGTATAACTATTTGGTTTATTGTCGGTCTCTCTTTTAAGGCCAGTTTGCATGACAAGACGTAAAGGTTGCAGGTAAAGCTGCAGCAGTGTAAACTAGTCTGTCTCAGCTTGACTCAAGCCGGCTAACGGTGTCGCCTGAAATTCAGCTTGTCAAGTCACCAGAGGCCAGTTATAGAACATTAGGTACGTTGCTTGTTTTATCAGCCAATCAGCTTGTAGTGACATCACCTGTCACAGAGAAATGCAGCTTGTAGTAGCAGGTAGGAACACGCGCTGTCTAAAACAAACCATGATTGGCGGAAAAGTTTCCAACAAGGTCTGATTACAGAGCCAAGGAGAAGAGCAGAAGTGTAGTGCTCTTTCAGACCACCTGAAAAATAAACTGCCTACTCCGGCTTTAAGAAAGAACCATTTCGGTTTTAAGTTTTTGTAAACAAAAGAGCAACAGAAAGCATTCTGACTACAGCTGGTTCACGATGCTGCCATCTGCCAAGAGATACAGAAGTATCCGCTGCTGCATCACCAGACTACAGAACAGCTTTTATCCTTCACTTTGCACTTAATTGTAAAATGAAGTAGTTTGACTTTGACTACATATTTCTTGTTTTAGTAGTAGCTTAAGGGGACTACAACTGCATTTCACTGTACGAACAAGTTGTAAAATATCATCAAAATAAATCTGGAATCTTGACAAAGTTTGGACATGAAGGTGGTTAGCAGATCTCTACCAGATAAAACTTAATGAAGTAAAAGAACACAACTGAGGTCAATGCAAATGCCTAAGGATTGGTCTAATATAAATATTTTTTTAACCCTTTTTTAAATTGACATGGATATACAGAAGGAAAACACCATCTTCTGTACATCTCCTGAGTTGACAATCACAAACATGCTAGGTGAATCAAAGGCTGTAGTACAGAAAATAAAAAAAAAAATAAAGCAAAAAGGATTTAAATGAATATCTTGTAAAGCGTACAAAGGTTAAATGTTTTCACTAGTATATTGTTTGACATAGGCAGCCAGCTCCAAAAGCTTTTAGTTTAAGAATTTAGATTTATGGATGTAAAACTTGGATAAAATAATAAGCAAATTTATCACATAAAACTGTGAACACAGATATCTATAATATTCAGTTAATCCAAACAGTACAATTTTCCAAAATAGCATAAACTGAGAGTAAATATGGTCAGCAATAAATCGTTGCAATCTGCTCCAGAGCTTTTTGGTGCGAGGGCAAGACTGAGATAAATGCGCCAGCCTTTTGTTTAAATCTCCACATAAAGTACAGCTGACATTAATTTTCAGCTTCTGTAGGTAATCATCAGTTGGATGAAAACCTGTGTCAAGTAAAAACACATTTTGTTATCAGTGTTTGTCAGCTGACCTAAGCTGCCGCGCATTTTGGGTGCAAGCACAACAGTGTATTTCCAGTTGATCTCGGAAGTCGCAAGAGGTTTTACACTTTAACATACAACATATAACACAAGAGAATTCAGGGAGCATTAGATACAATACATAAAATAATGGTGACAAGTGAAAAGTGTCACCGTTACATATCAGATAAATAAATATATCAACCGTTAATAAAGTCCACAGATGTCTTCAAAGCTTTTTTGTTTCCCTAACACTTTACACACAGAGTTGTAGAATGCCTGAAATTCAACATAAATTCAGTGAGTGAGTTTGATATTTACCCAAAAGATGCATAAATTTCAGCATGATCAACTTCAGCATTGTTAGACATACACACATATCCCTCTGTCTGTTATCTCACAGGATATGAGTCAGAACTAAATCCTTGTTAAAGCCGGGGTAGTGGCCTGCTTTTATCTGAAAAATTCCCAAACTTTCTCATTGATTGAGTTGTTTGACACTGTTTTCTCTTCATGTTGTTTCTGAGTCATGATCTCTGCCTTTTTTTTCTTCTGGAGACAGGCAGGGCACCATGTGACACACAGCAGCTGTAAATCAAACACAGTTAATAGATTCCCTCAACAGATATTTGGAGAGGACTCGTAAAAGCTTGCTATAAATGAAAGCTATTCTTTCATTGAATTTGCTGTTTAATTGAAAGTAGTAAAACAGCATATGTTACCCATATGATGCAGTGGATTAGTGGTTAGCACTTCATAGCAAGAGTTCGATTCCTGGCTGGGGCCGGACCCTTTTATGTGGAGTTTGCATGTTCTCCCTGTCTTTTGCATGGGTTTCATCCAGGTGGTCTGGTGACCCCCACCATTAAAAGGTCTATCCCCAGTCAATACCCTTGACCAAGGTACTAGCTCAGAATCTGGAGCGCAGAAGAAGGTAACAGACTAAATATGCATAAGTACCTCATAAAACCCCACTTAAAACTCTCCCCTTAATTTGTAACTTGAAACAAAGCATTATTTGAATTATTGGTAAGGTTCTGGCAAACTAATGCGTTCTTTCCTTTTATCACTGCATCTTTAATAGGTTTTGCTAGGTGCCAAACGCCAGGACTTCCCCAAAGAGTTTGGAATGACTTTTCTTCGAGAGGTACTGTAGATCACCCTTTTCTTATTATTAGTTATTATTATTATGCTGATTTACTTGCCAAATTAAACAATTTTTTCCGCAAAGTGGCAGTCATTATAGTCACCGATAGCAGGGAGGCTTATATACAGGGTAGGGATGGGCATCAGGAACTTTAAATATCAATTATCTATTTAATCATTTTTTTAATTTTAAGGGTGCACTCACACTTGGCCCTGTTGTCCCATACTGTCCTGAAGCACGAATGCCCCTCCCCCTGGCCCACACTCACGTTGCTCCGGTCTAACCACGCCTGAACACGCTTGAGCTACCTGATCTACAGAGCACAACTAGTAGTTTTACCTGCATTTTTTCATCTTTTAATAACATTTTTAAATTGTTGTCTGGTTCCCACAATCTACAAGACAGTCGCAGATCTTTCTATTGCTTTATATGCGGACTTTGTATGCTGTTGTCTGCCTGAATTTAAGGTGAATCCTCCACAGTCACTGTGAAGTCCACCTCTTCCAACCATTCCAGTGCGGACAAAGTGTGCCGTGCTTGAGTACGGAACAGAGCGCTCACACTAGTCAAACAAACTGGACTTTAGGAGTCAAACGTGCTTAGGCACGGTACGGATTGCCTAGTGTGAGTGCACCCTATAAGGCCTATGACAGACAATGCAAAATATGTGTTTTTCCTCAATTAAATCTTTATTCAAAGAGGAATTTATAGCCGAACAATAATCCTATTACACAAGGCATTTAAAGTTCAAGTGTTTAACTTAAACAAAAAAAACATGCAGGACACAATATAAAAGCAGCTGAGTGCGAGCTGACAATGCACTTAAACATGATTGAGCCTCTTTTTGAAACATCTCCAAAAAGTCATCAACATTTTCAACATTATCAAACGATAATAAGTTAATCAAACCTTGCCTTGACCTCTTCATGTTTACATTTGATGTCCACAACAGCCATGACAGCAGCCCCTGGGCAGCTGAGAAATATTTCCATTTTCTCAATTGTTGATCTATTAATCATGACCATCCCTAATAAGAGGGTTTGCTTTGTTTAAGTTGGGTAAAGTTGTGTTGGGCAAGTTAAATTATTTGCACCAGTGAATTACATGTAAAGTCAATATAAAGTGTAATTAGATGTGAGTTTTTGTCGGGCAAAACAAATTGCATGGCGCAAATTGTGCAGTGCGATGAAGCCAGTAGTATGAATTTCTTGTTCTTCACTTATTCATGAGTTGAAAATCTCATGAGTTGAAAATCTGAACTAGGAACCAATTTGCGCTGCAATTGTCCATCAGCGCTGAGATCCTCCAGACAGTGATTTATGACATTACGAATGTACTGGCAGAGGTTCATTTATTGGAGAATTAGAAAAACTTAGTATTTCACCAGATTAAATTAGTGCAGCGATACAGTGAATATTTACTGACTAACTAACAACTCTGCACCAGGGATGAGGCGCTCTCATATAGCCAGTCCTGTATTCCGTATCCTGGAGGGATATCCTGGCACCGATCCAACGGGTCAACAGGTCATAAAACTGGGTCCATGAGCCTGAAGTGGCGTTTGAATTGAAGTGTGAACACACAGTTAGCCTATAATCAGTCTTTGTCAGGGGATGTAACACTCGCAAAAGCCGCAGCGCATTTTGGGTCCAAGCACCAAAATGGGTGGTACATGTAGACAACTCAACGCAGAGCATTTAACTTAATTACAACCCTACTGGAAACTATCCCTACATAACATGAAACTCAAGAGCCTGACATTGACAGATCAACAGTAAGACATGACACCATCAGAAACACAAGACTAATGCAGTTTCATTTATTTCATTTATTAATTCCTCCTTACTCATTTGAACAGGAGATGATTTCTTTATCATAATAATGTAATGTGCATGACTCTTTTAAGTTCATGTTCGAAACAAACAAAAAAGACAAACAAGCAACAAACCACAATCTCTTTTTTTGGAGGCAGGTAAAAAAGTTTGTTGTGACTTCTAATCAAAACAATATAACGTTAATTATCAAGCCACTGAGGGGCGAATGGCGAACAAGTTTTGGATGTGCACAGGTAGAAAACAATGTCCAGTTCATTTAATCTTATATTTCAAGATCTGTTATTTGCTGTTGTTTTTCATGCTCAACCTCTGAGGGTACTGACAACAGAAAACACTTTAATGCAGACATAATCATATACCGACACAATCGATCATACTCCGACATGGTCAAAAACTTTTTGCTTCAGTTCACACACCTGCTGCTCATTGCCTGTGACCTTACCTATAATTTCCGTCAACAATGCTCCACTCAACGTGTGATATGCACTGCATGTGCTTAAATTCAAAAGCAGATACCCAATTAAAAAAGCAACAAAAAGAGAAAGAAAGCTCCTTCAAAGTTTAACGTTTTCTGTTAGGTTGTATAGATCCATGTTATGAATAAAGGGCAACTTATCTAAAAATTGATCCCTGACATCCTTGTTGAGTTTGGCTCGATATGGCCTTCGCTTATTTTTCTCCTTCCTCAGTTTGGTTATTTCGATAACTCAAAACAACTTTACTGAACCTCTCCGTCTGCGAGAGACAGCAGCTGTTGTCTGTTGTTTACCTCTGCTGTACAATCAAAATGGCGCTTAAGGGACGTGTCAACGAAAACAGACACCTTACTGACATAGACAGTTGTCCAACTCTAAAGTATCAATGGATATGTTCACACAGCAAGCAAATCCCTCACTTACAGTGAATCAGTTCAGCAAGTGTCTCAGCTCCTATTAACCGTTTCTGGTAACAGATGTAGTTAAAAGTCCCAGTGCTGTTGTATCAGCACCCATGGAATACCTTTTGTTCAGTGTAATAAATTGGTCAGAACTAAGTGTTGTATAATTCCTGCTAAGTTGTCTTGCTTCAGTAGGTCCCTTCCAGCTTTTCCTGCATAGAAGCCTCGCACCAAAGTGCAGGCAGACAAATTATTTCAGCGTCTGTCCAGTGTCGTTCTCCTGGTTTTTTTCTCAGGATTTGCGCTGTAGTGTCGGCACTTCTGTTGCGTGATGTCTCGAGCACCGCATTGAAATCCAACATGGGCAGCGGGGAGCGTTCGAACTGAGATGAATCTGATTTGAATCACATTTCAAACTACTTCCAAATGTGGCTCAAATCGGATTTGCTATCCACACTTACTGGAACCAATCTGGATAGGCAAAAAAAATCTGATTTGAGCTTGTTATGTGAACATAACCAAAGAGGAGGAGTCTAAACTTCCTTTGTCCGTATGTAAAAGGTGTCAAAGTTTGTACACTGGAAATACTGTGCAGTTTATCTCAAGCAATATTGTAGAATATGACAGCATTTATTACTGTTGAAACAAAAATCTCAGGAGCTGTGATTTTTGATGTTTTTTTGCAGAAGAAAATCATCGAGTCGATGCTGTGTGAGGATCCAAAGAAACGTCCTGAAGCGAGTACACTGAGGGCAGAACTGGAGAAGTGGGATGAGATATTCAAAGCACAAAAACTGTGTGAAGAAAATGCAACTGTGTGATTATTACAAGAAACTGTGATTAGTCATGGGAGTGTGTGGAAACCTGTTGGTTCTGATGTCTGAGATTTGACTAAATGATTTGATGTAGTAGTATGAATGTGATTTGAAACGTTTAACGTACTACATTTACGCAGCACTTTAACCAGAAAACTGTTTAAAGCACTTCACAAGGACGGACACACACACACACACACACACACACACACACATCTATAGCAATGGATAGCAGTTTGGGGTTCTGTCAGATCATTAACTGTGCAATTAAGGTACAGCCTGAAAGGGGGCCCTGTGAAATGGGCTTTACAGTCTGGGAATTAATTAAATGAGTTCATAGTTAATCATGATTTTTAAAAGCAACTTTTGTCATAACCTACATCTGCTGGTTTTTGTTCTAAATAATCATGTGCCAGATGATTTCTGTCAACAGTTGACATTTTATTCTGTGCTGGAAATGCTTAAATGCTTTGAATACCATAAATGCCTTTGCTTTGTATTGAAAATACGGGCTTGGTTTAATCAAGGTGTCTGCAGCTTCTTCTACATTTTTAAGGAGTGAGTATTTAATACTACAGATATATTTTCAATGGAGCATACCTTCAATCCTAAATTGAATAGCTTTCAAGTTTCACAAGGCATCATCAGACAATTTTTTCAGTATGTATCAGGCCCATAACATGTTGCACAAAAGTGATGCAAATTAAAACACATCCGCACAATGTCTAAAAATGAAAATTTAATGAAGAGTTCTCACTCGATTTTACCCAAATAGCCACATGAGTATTGCATGAGTTATTTTGCACCTTAAATCAAGTGGTTACATTTGTAGTCGTGGCTCTCTAAATGAAAAGTTCCATGAATGTTGTATCCGTCAAAGGACGTGAAGAACATGTATTTGATGTTTTTTATGTATTTTATGTATGAGTTTAACTCAGTCAAGTCCCATTTTCTCCTTTTAATAAAAAATTGACGAAAATAACTGTATTATGTGTGTGTTTGTGTGTGTGTGTGCGTGTGCGTGTGTATTTATATAAATGTTTCACATTATTGTAAACAAAGCTAGTCTAACTTCCGCTGCATTTCATATTTTGGTCTGGTATATTTTCTTATTCTTTAAGTAAATTTGATACAGAGAAAAACTTTTGATGTACATTACTTTTGAAATTGCGTAGAAGAAGAGGTAAAAAATTAGGCTCCAGGGTGTGTTGGTAATAGATGTGCTAAGTAGAATTCAGAGAATGAGACCTTAAGCAAAATGGTAGGCAATATGAGATGATGCAGAAATGTTTTTTAACAAAACATTCAAAGAGCCTCTATCACTGAACACCCCCTGCTGGAGCCTCTTATTTGTTGTATTTATTTTTGCTAATGTAATACTGCTTAGCCTAATTATTATCTTGTTTTTTAGTCTATATTTTTAGAATCATGACAAAATTTAATGAGCTTTGGTCCAGGATGGCAAATATCGGAACTTTAACACGCCAACAGCTTCCCATCCAGGTGACATCTGGGCGCCTGATTTGTCCAGTACATGTCACAGGTGCCCTTTAGAATTTTTCATCCCTGTCCCTCAAACATCCAGAGTCTGCCAGTGCAATCTCACCTCAGTTCTTAAAGGTGTTAAAGGAGGAGTTTTAGACCAGGTGACTGCTACATGTATGAAATTCTCAGTGTTGAGTCCGAAAGGTCCTAATCAGAAGCTGGATGAATATTTTATTTTCATGTCTGGTCATTTACATGACCCGCCCCTCATGAGATTATTCAGACACATGAATTATTTTTAATTTTTCACTTTCTTTAAACATTTGGACATAACAAACAGGAATATTACACACAATAGTAGGCTGATAGAAAATGTTGAGATTGTAAGTGTGTGTGTGTGTGTGTGTGTGTGTGAGAAAGAGAGAGAGAGAGAGAGAGAGAGAGAGAGACTGTCCAGTCATTTCATTTTGTAAGGAAACACAGGAGGAGCAAGAATGATTTGGTTGACAAGCCGACCTATCAATATTAATACTGTATAAATGAATGCACACACACACACACACACACACAATACATACAGTTATGTTAGCTTCTTTCGTTAGCTAGCTAAAGTTAGTGTCAGCTAACTCTAAAATAAGCCAGTTTGTTGATTTATTCTCATACTACATACTCTTTCACACAATAAATGTATGATATGCACACAGCTGAATGTTATCAACGTTGTTGAATCAGGCCTGTCAGTTTCATTATGTAAAAACTCTCTGACATAAAAAAGGAAGATAATACTGTTATATATCAGATCTTGCAGT
>JAPXVT010000003.1:16312408-16322423 GCA_029823135.1 Acanthurus reversus | reverse complement strand
AAACTATTTATTCTACAAAAACAACCTATAAGTCTTTATCTTCTGCTATCTACATCAAGTTTAATAAAAAAGAGACACACCAAAATCGAAAAAGCTTCACAAAAGAAACGTTTACCAACGAAATTACGTTACTATTTTAACCTCGATCGTTGTGCTACAGTCCACAGCGGCACAAACTGTTGCTCAGCCTATACAAAAAACTGTCTTTCAATTGGTTGGATGGAATGGTGACGTAATTGACTGACAGCACTACTGGCCAATAAGAAATAGAGTTTGAGGTTCGTGTGGCTTTGTAGATGACGATAATTGGCTTATAGGCTGTCAGTCAAACAATAGGCGGGCATGATTTCAGAGTGAGGACTTCAAAGATTTTCAGTCACATACGGACAAGATAAGTCTGTACAGAAAATGTTAACTGTTGAAAAATTGAAATGGGTATTCTCATAATTTTATTCCCCCAAGTAAAAATATACAGAAATGTACAAACAATCCACTTGAGTATTCTAATTAAGTAACATAAAATAGGCTGCTTAAGTTAAAATAAAGAAACAGGCCATCAAAATGTACTTTTAGTTTTAAAAATTATTAATTGAGAATAAAAATAGATCCTGTCAGAGTGTATTTTTGTAGAGCCTATAACACCACTGGTTTATAAATACAGATGCAATAAGGTGTAGCCTGAGCATCATTTAAGTAGCTGAGGAGGAGCTAATTTTAATTTTATCGGTTTGGTTAATCTATAGCCTAACAATGTGTCATGATTCATAATCTGATTTAAAAAGAAAAATAAATTAGCAAAGTAAACATTTCATTAAGTAAAGTAAACATTTCCTTCTAAAATGCAGTGTGGTCGAATTACCAAGTTGCATAAAATGAAAATATTCCAGGTGAGCAAATCAACTCCTTGACTAATGATACTTTCCAGAACTGTAATTAAGAATATTGACGGTCTTTTCATATTTTTTGTTTTCTTCAAGATGGTTCTACAAACTGTCCAAAAAGCATGAACGATTATATTTGCACTGTTGGTGATAGTGAACGTTTCATAAAACAGATAACTTCAATGTGAGCCCCTTCATAAAGTAAGTGTTAATAACTCGCCTTGTATGGTCAAAGAGTTTAGTCATAATACGTCTCCTCTTTGAAATGTTGAAATGTTGTTGAACTGGAGGCCTTAAAGTTCTGTGACAGTGCTGTAACTGGATTACTGATCTTTGTACTGTATGCTGTAAGTTGTACGCGCATGTTTTAAATTAAACATTTAGTTAAGAAAAATAGAAATAGGTATTAGCAGACACTTGCATCATGAGAAAACACTTAGATGAGGAACTTGAGGTTTTTTTTATCAAAACTTCCCAGCAGATAATCATGACACTGTAATCTCTTTTACAATCCTGAACGTTATCTGGCCAGGTAAAGTTTTTTATCTTGGTATCAGGATGTCAGCTGTTCTTGTAACACCTCTTCTTTATGTCCTGATTTCCTTATATGCCTACGTACAACACTGTCACATGCTATAAAAGAGAAACATTTCAGCTGGTTATCACTCCACATGTGCAGTGACTCAATAGTAGCCACCCTTGTCTACTTGTCACAACCAAACACGCTCAGGAGCCAGGAAGTTTCTCACATTCATGTTGGACAAACGTGTAAACTTGAGCTGCCTTTTGGGAGATTTGAGAGGATTTGTAGTCCCGTCATGGACCTGACATATGCTGTCAGGAAGGTCCTGTTTACATTGCATGACATTTATGAAAATAACTTTGAGAGATTAAAGGTACCTGAAAAACAACAGCTTTAAACCAGCGCTGGTATACTATAATAGGCTAATCTTTGACTGTGTTCCTTTCCTAACAGCCCATAATGCTGTTTCATATTTCATACTATAAAAGTCACAGTTTGAAATATGATCGATTATGTTATTTTAACCAAAAATAATAATGGCAGTCATATTGTTTATAGCGAAACTAGATATTTACCATCAACATGGCTGCTAAGTATGTGGAACTGTAACTTAGATCTGAAAAAAGAAGTCTGCCTGTGTGTGTTTAGTGGCACGGCAGCCATTGCATCTCTGACGGTGTTCTTGAATTCTTCCACTCTCTCTCGTAAAGATTACGAGGCCTACTTAAATGTTATAACATTTTAAAACTCAAAATGTTGCAAGAGTTAATAAATCACAAAGAAAAAAATAATTATTTTCAACTGACTTTATTAATAATATGTAAAAATGCACGAACCAAACCAACTTCAAAAAACTGTAGTTTACACATTTTTATTTCAGTTAAGGTAACATCATATTCAAAATGTATGCATTCATCAGAATAAAAAGGTGACACTATACACAGACAAAAACAAAATTAATGGGTTGTAAACCAAAGACACGCTGGTATAACCTAAATATAACCTCCACACCTGTTAATGTGTTCTGATGGTTGATTTCTGCTTTTTGGTGTGTTGCAGTGAAGCTGATAAACTAGTGCCATGCCAAAAGAACTGAGCCCATAGATGACACCTGAAGATGCCACCATCTATGGAATTCAGTTCTCATAGTAGAGCACTTTTTAAAATGTGGTCCTCAGGAACCTCTTGTTTCGTAAATGGCTAAGTCATTTGTCACAGTTCTTGCTACATTATCAATGCTCGTTTAAGCTCAGTCTCACAAACAAACAAAACCGAATTAAAACCATCTGTCATTTATAAAACAATTTCAAAACTTCTGAAATTACTAATAAAGGTCTCTTTAGGGCACATGACATATAACATGTTGAGTCAAGCATGACCGTCCCTACTTCTCAAGAAATGCTGGGTGGTGATGAAACGTTGGCGTCAGCCCTGCTTCTTTCGTTGGAAAATTGAGCAATAGGTCATTATAGTGACAACTACTGTTGATCTCAATCAGTGATGAATCATAGTTGCCATTTGAATTATTTTGAAGTGTAGTATGTAATTTAAAATATGTTTTTTTAATGAAGTGGCAACAGATTGAAAGGCATTTTTTTGTGAGTGTCATGAAACCAAAGTGGAAAACAAACCTCCAAACTGAAGTTATGTCTGAATGGATCCAACGCTGTGGTTGGACTGAGCTTACCGTGTTTCAGGGTCATCTGAGGAAACCATCTTCCCAGCCTGAGTATTCCTGGAAATGCTTAACAATGGCTGAAATGAAAGTGTCTGCTGGGCAGACGCAAGCCCTGAATCAGCTCATGGCGATAACGCTTTGGTCAAAGAATGAAATAACTTATCATTTATGGCCATACGTTCCTTAGAGAAAAAACTTTGCGCTGAAATTTCCCCTCATACAGATGGTTGATGTATCTTTTAATCCTCCATAGTAGGTTTGCCATTAACCGACCTGCAGTGCATTACAGGATCTCTTCCTTCACCTAAAATGACACCTCATTCATGGCCCGAAGTCAATATTGACAGTGCCAGTACAGTGAGACTGCTATCTCAGTCACTGTGGTTTATTTATAATGAGTCTAGATTCTTTTAGGACACATGTAATAGCTACAGTGCAATAAACTTTGTGAGGAAGGCCACACCTGATCACGTCCAGGAAACTCCTATCTTTCCGGCAGTTGGACCGGGAAACAACCGGTTCAACGGCCTTTACCTTCAAAAGAAATACCTAATTATGGTCTTAACCAATTCTTAAAGGCTGCACTTATTTAAATATCTTGATTAGAAAGATCAGATCTCTGCCTGCCAGCGCTCAAAAATAGAGGAAGCCGGTATTTCTTTGCAAGACCTCCACTGAACCTTTTTAGAAGTTTCACAACTTAAAACATGTTAAAAGTTTGCATCATATCTGACAATTTAAGATTAAATGAATCCAGCTTTTTTTTTTTCAAAGTGATCAGAATTTGACCATTTTTCTACACTTACCCCAAACAATCACAGAAAATGTTAAAGTTCCGGATCAAATACATCAGAAAAACACATCTCCTCATGACATGAAGGCCTCCCCGGTCTATGCTCACGCAGAGTCAAACTCCAACACACTTCAGCAGTCCCATCTCAACAAGAGGATGTTTTAGCGTTGAATCAGCGGCAAGTCAGTCCAAACTGAATAAACACACACTGGAGCCATCCTTCCCCTGTTCACCTGCACGTTCTGCTTATTCTCCAAACTCCTCCAAGTTCCAGGGAAGGATACAGCATACTGTCAGACATTCAGAGCAAAGAACCTTAAATACCACCACCTTTCACATTACCAATCTACCTCCCTCCCTCCTCTCTATCTGTTTCTCATACACTCCCTCCGTTCGGTAAGCCTGACAGTCACTTCCCAGTAATAAGGAAACAGTGGGAGTGAAAAGCACGCCCCCTCACAGTGAATCAACACATAATAGTTTCTGAGGAAAACCATCTGACTGGCCCTGCCCCCTGTTCCCATAAAGTAAGCAGGGGAAAGGCTGTGTCTACTCGAGGAACCAGGAATTCCCCCACAGGACGCGAACAGCTGTCGAGATGAGACGATGACGAAGCCGTCACACTGGAAGTTTGCTGGCCGGGCAAATGCAAACAGAAACCGTGTGTGGTGTTTCGAATGAGGGCAGGAGTGACATAGAGTGTAACACTACAGAATGTTTACATAATGAGCAAATGGAAATTCTGCCTGGGTGTTGAAATGCACAATCATGTTTGAGCTGATGACACCACATTTCCTTGAAAAGTGTTTTTATCTTTGCTAAATGTTACACTTATCAGCGAGGCAGCGGACTCGTCTCGTAGTCAGTCTTCATGTGATTCTGTGTTGGATCAGATGAGCATGACAGAGTCAGTCAGCAGCTTATAAACCACAGTCTCAAAAACAAACCAGGGGACAGTCATTCACACAGTTTCATCGTTCCATGACCCGGTACGAACCCTTTTGATTTCCTCATCCTCTTAACCCTGTAACTTCATGTACGAGAAACTGGTCTGGACTTTACTAGTACTTCCTCAGAAAAAGCCCTGTCAGATTAATACAAATGATTTCCTTGATCTGGACAAAGAGGGGAATCCACACGCTGTTGGAAAAACTACAGCACAGTTCCCCTCTCGTGCTTGGATGTGTATTTGGACACATTTCCTGGATGTGCATACTCATGATGTGTCAAGATTTTGTAATGGAGCACTCCCAGATTGCGTACACAGCGGCTTTAACTGCAGGTAAAAACCCCACAGAATCACGAGAAGCCATGACGGGAATACGAGGTACAGAGACCCCATAGAGTCCCACCATTGATGTGCAGTGACTCTAGACTCCACTTTCAAACTACATCCTTGGGCTGGCGGGATAAGTTGCAATTGACATTTTGCGCCGGACTTCAGAAACAAGCCTGGCTTTCATGCTGCTGTTTGAACACTGGGGAAATCACTCGCAAAGGTCACTGAGCCCATTTCCTTTCTTTCCTCCACATGCATCTAAAGACCTGTAACGGGCCCTTTCAACTGCACTTCACTTACTGGCAGACATATTCAAATTTCTATATAGGAAGTGAAAGAAGGTGTAGGTAACCAAAGAGCAAACAGGAGATTAGACAGCATCTTTTATTACAGCTCCTTTTTTGACCATTGTTTATTTAACATACAAGTTACAATTTCATACGGAGCCTGAAGGGAAATCCTGATATTTTCATTTGTGTTGAACTGTAATATTCAGTGCTTAAAGTGGGCCGGTGCGCATTGGAACGCAGTACCCACACTTCTAGATTTTAACCCCGGGTGTATCAGGACCTCTCACAAGCTCCCACTATCCTTTCCTGTCCTCTCCATATCGAAGTGTCTCTTTATGAGTCATGATGACAAATTACATTAGGGTGCACTATGTGACCTCACCTCTCTTTTTTTTCGTGGACTACACGAGGCTCACTTATTTGTTCTGGCGGAAGTGGAATGTCACATTAACACTAACTCATGAGTCACAACAATGTTGGATAAACGGGGAAAAGCAGAGGAGTAAAAAACAGACAGTAATGTTGGCATGGCTCCAAAAGAGCACGTGAACCGGAATGGATTCTGATGATGACGACACACACGCGGACAGTTAAATACTGAGGCTGAAAACTAAAAAGTAGTTTGATAAATCAATTTTGTGAAAATAAGCATTATCTTTTAGTATCTTTTATTCACTGTAGAAATTCAGAACATTGACTATTACTTGATCCACCAACTAGGGATGCACAATATTATTGGCATGTTATTGGTATTGGCCAATATTGGCTTAAAAATTAAATATCGGATATCGGCCAGCACGCCAATATCCACCGATATAAGAACCGATAAAAAAAACAGGCTGCTGTTTCTTTGATTAAACGCTTGAGTCGACACCATGTTTCACATATTGCTCAGTGGACAGACTTTGTTTACTTACTTTGTTAAATTAAATAAAGCTACACAAGTTTTGTATGTTTTCCATAAGTTGAAGTACTCTTCTTCTTTTGCACAATGAATGAGTATTACATAATTTTAAGCTTTGTATCTCATGCCTGCATTTGCCAGCGGGCCAACACAGTAAAAGTAAGCATAATAGTGTATGTAGATTTCACTACAGAAGAGACTTGATGACCTCTGTAGTTAGGTGTGGGGAAAAAAAACACATATAAATTGGTATTGATTATTAGCCAAATGAGTTGTAAAACATGTGATATGTCACATGTGGTATTGGCAAAAAATCAAGTACTGTGCATCTCTACTGCGAATACCGGCCGCCTGATTCACATGCCAACAGGTTAACGAGGGGAGTACTGGCACTTATTTTTTTCCACTTTAAGCACCGGTAGTATTCATATAATTATTAAAGTCCCCGACAGTTATTTCATAAGCTGTGTATTCAATTATTGATTCAGGAGTCCTTTGTCTTTTTAAAACGCAGGACCACAACATGTCTCTGAAGTCCTTCTTCGCCGTCCCACAGGTGATCCAAAGAGAAAACTCCTCTCTCCTCCACAAATGTTTCAAACAGGTGCAGGCCACCACCGACGCCAAAGTAGTGGGATTTGGTGGCAAGGTAGACGAGTCCATCTGGTGCCAGCAGCATGTGGAGGGTCTCATGCAGCGAAGGGTAGTATGCAGTGTTGTAGATAGTCTCTGAGGTAAATATGATGTCATATTTAGGTTGTGGGTCGTCCTTTTCAACAAGGGCGAGAAATGTGCTCCAGTCACCAGAGAAAAAACGACACTTTGCTAGCAATGGCTGCTGGGATTGGTCCACTGCTTTCTTCTTAGGCGGCGGGCTGCTGTCTTTTACCTCTTGTTTTGCTTTTATCTTTATTTCACAACTGTCTTCCTCCTGCAATCCTCCCTTGCCCCTCCCTTTTTTGCTATCTTCGCTATCTCCGTCATCATCCTCTTGGCAGTTAAGTATTACATTTGGCACTGTGAGCTGCTCAATCACTGTACTGTTATAATCTTGGAAGTGAACCAGCCTGGCTCCTCTCTTCAGAGCCAATATCCCCAAAAGTCCCGCACCACAGCCCAAATCCAAGACCGCCTTCCCCCCAAAGGTCTCTCCGTCTCTCTCCAGCAGCTCCAGGAGGTCGTAGGTGCACTCCCACACCTTCAGCCCTCCCTCGTACACACCAGAGATGAGATCAGACCTCTGCTCGGCAGTGCGGGAGAGAATGTTCTCCCCGTCCTCTCTCTCTGAGGCCGTCTTTTCAAACACTGTCTCGTTGAGAAAGTAAAGGGGAGGAAGAGTTCCTATGGTAACTGTTTCAGCGACAGCATCCGTGAGGAGGAACTGTGGGTCAGACAGTGGAAGGTGCTCTTTTGCCTCCTTTACTGGCTCTGCTGGTTTGGTGTCAACCTCAGTCTGAAAGATTAAAAGCAGTGTGCATGGTTAGGGAACAAATGTAGTCTCTCAGCTATGTGTATCTGATACGGCAACAAGGAAGTGACACATGTTTTACTTGACAATATTATGACTTGAGGCGTAAATGGCATTTCAAAGAGAAATCAGCAAGACACTGAGGCTCCTACAGGCAACCACAATTATAATTGGAGTTAAAATTTTATGTTTAAATATCATTTTTAGCGTTTGTACTGAATTAAGTTTCAATAAAATTAATTTCCAAAGTGGATTTGTTCAATTCATCGTTTAATACTGTTTGGTTTTTATTAGCTTTAGTTAAGGTTTAAGTTCTTTCTATAATATACGGTGTATTTATCAGAGGCATAATTTAAGAAGTTCTTAACAGGTATAATAATTAACTCAACACTCTGTGACGGCAACTGACTCATATTCACGAAGACGTACTTTCTCAGTAAACATCTGCAGCAATGCTTCCTCCTGTTTGTTGGTTTTGACAAGTTTGACCACAATGACAAAAACTATAACTAAGGACATTTCTTGCATATTTTTTATTTTATTTTAGTTAGCTTTATAATTTATTTTCCTGTCTCTGCTTACTAAAATGCTCTTTTTAAAGCCTAGTTTTTAGTTCAGTCTTTGTTAACTATTATAACTTTGATGGCAATTACTCTCAGCATGACATTTTCCGATTATATGATCATTGTGGTTTTAGGGTCATGGGGGAATTTCCAACATAATGTGGATGTCATGGTTATGCTGTGTTGTTCACAAGGTGTTTGGTATTATAAACCAAAATAACCACTTTATTTATCTTAACAACAAAACAACTTAACTTCTAACTTTCAACATATCTTAAGAGTTTACTTTCTTCCTTTACTTTTAATTCTTTGGAATCAACATACCAAGTGATGGTGAAAACACAATCAAAATGACAAAAACCAGCATAAATTTAAAACTAAAGCTGCTTCAAAAATGATCAAAACAGTTGACAGCTAATTATCCTTTGAACGGCTAATATTTTAACTCACTTACCACTGCTGCTCTAATCTACACGTATCTTTTGTTCACGTTCTCTCTATAAAATATGGACAACAATGAAAGGCTGAAAGACTGTTTTACTGGCTGATGAAGGCTGACGTAAAACTGTGACAAATCAGCAGAGAGAGAGTCACTGTTTGACTGAATCACTGTTTGTAAATATGTGGATTTGTTGGTCAAACTGTTCATGTGGTCTCACCCATCAGTGTGCATCAGTGAAGGTACAAAAAGGAATGGTGAATTTTTCTTTTTATGCCTCATGGCTTTGGCGCCTGACAAAAACAATGCAATCCTTTGTGGGTTGGTGCTTGTACAATTCTGCTAAAACTTTCTCTTGACATGCCTCCGCTCTGTGATGTCATGGCTCATGGGCGAAGGAGATTATCAACCTACACTCGACGTAATCCACACCTAAAAGAAATATTTGTGTTGTAAATTCTGCTGAAATTACTCACACAGTGGAAATTACTCAATTAGTAACCTGCGTATTTGTATTGTGAGCGCATGTGTGTGTGTGTGTTGTGAGTGTGTGTGTCTGTACCCTCTTCATCTGTAATCCATTCAAAGAGTTTTTATTTCCTCGTATTGATGCACCAGAGGACAGGTCTATTTTCCACAAATGGATAAATTATGGATGGATGGATAAATTAATTTTGGATAATAATGGATAAATTTAAAATACAATTTGAATATATAATTTTATTGATTAAAAACAATAAGTAATAAAACAGAACATCTAAAAAGATACTTTAATTGCTATTATAATGGGTAAACACCACACGAACACATGAAGTGAAAAATCAGACAAAAGTAATTTTATTAAGAAGTTTGTTAATTATTTATCAATTAGGGATGTGTTCACTTACACACCAGCCAGTCCAGAAACTATAAAATCATGTATCAGCTTCTCTTTCTTAATGTGTGTACCTAATGGGTTTTGGGACATTAGTCGTTTATTATTAGATTTAAAACAAACAAACAAACAAAAATTAAGCAACCTGTTAAAAGTGGGTTATTAACTTTTTAAATCTGAGCTTATTTTAATTGTATAATTAAGTGATGAAGACCCCAAATACAGTAGTAAGTGGGCCTTAACTCAAATTTTTCAGACTTAATCGTAATATGCAATTATTTATTTACAGTAACATTAATCTGTTTTTGGTCTTTCTGCTTTGA
>JAPXVT010000003.1:16030634-16040925 GCA_029823135.1 Acanthurus reversus | reverse complement strand
CAAGGAGGCTCGCTTCATGCGCTTCCGTTTAGAGGTCAGATATGTACATGTAAAGGCTAATGGCTGTCTTTGCTTGAAAGATTGCAGTTGACTTAAGAAAAGTGTCGAACGACACAGATGTGTTTATGCTTAAACAACGCGTCGGATACCATCTGTGGGGGAAGCGGTGGTCTCCATGGTAACCAACTGAGCGCTTCTCCAGAGGCCCACAGCCCAAACCAGCTGTAAAATGGCAAGTTTCTCTGAGACATTGGATTTGGCAGAGAAAGAAGAGATTTCATGTTTAATTTTAGTCCGGAGGAGAGGGAGACAACTAATAAACCGGAGAAGTGAGGAGCAAGGGGAACATGTGCTGGTTAATCAAATGAGAGAGATGGACGAGGAGCAACACTTTTGGTATTTATCGTTTTTATGATCCCCTACGTGGGATTACTCCCTATATCCAACACCAAAACATCCACAGTAATCCTGTTGGAGTTTTACAGAGACTATCTGTAGCGCTGCAGATCCTGGCATCTGGGTCATCACAACAGTGTGCAGCGCCAGTCGTTCCTCAAAGCAATCCATTTTGCGAGCCTATCTTTTTTTCTCCTCAACAAGTAGAGTGCTGTCTCATCTCCGTTGCAATGAAAGCACACTCGGTCCAGCCAACCAATCAAAATGTGAGACAAATCAAAACAACGTCTGCGACATTAAAAGTTTTGAGAGGTGCAAAACACTGTCAGAGGACATGTTCTTATGTCTTTTTTATATCATTTTTGTCTTAAGACACTGTCGACAGACACGTCTTTTGAGTATAAAACAGCTGCAACACTTAACCAGAAAGATTCTGTGAGATTTTACATCTTGTATGGAAAATGTTGTCTTAGCAGGATTTAGTTGTAATACAATCACATCAGTTGTTGCTGCCAGATGATGCTCTTGAGGTTATTTTAAGACAGTTTTTATGCATGTGAGAGGATTAAACAAGCTGCATGCTAAGGTTGGACATGCAAATGAAAATATCGACTTAAAATGAATAAATGTGTGTCAGTTACTAAATACTTCGACTTTGTGTCTCTGTTACAATCAGGACAATGCTATCGAGGTCTTCATGAAAAATGGACGTTCGGCCTTTCTGGTATTCCTGAATAGAGACCATGTCTCTGCTTATAAAAGGTACCACAAGAAACAAAGACTGGATATATTAAAAAAAAGGTTTATTTTCAGCATTCTGACTCTAATCTATTTTCTTTTCTCTCTGTCTCCCTGCAGGTTGTGCACGGTTGTGTCAGCATTGAAAGGCAGAGGGGTTGCAGAGGTCATTGCTAATGCCAGGTAAGTGTTTATTATCCAACAGCAATATTTCAGTACAGTTACATGTAATCACTTTGTTATTTACATTAAACACACATCAAAATATAGTTGTGTGAGTCATTGTGGGATACTACGCAGGTAATATACATTTTTAGGGCTCTTTAAAAAGGTAGATAAAGATGACGTCAGCCGCTGCTCGGTCATGTGATTTGCTTGTCTTCGTTCTTTCTTATTCTCCACACATCCTGATAGACGGCAGCCACCGAGTTTGGTGCCATCAGTCCCAGCCATTTCCTCATTCTTTTCTCCTCAGACACATCACCTCCTCCTCCATCTCCTCCTCCTCTTTCTCCTCCTCTTGTATGCCCCTCCCTCTGCTCCTTACACCTCTTAAGACATGTTGCACACAGGCTGCTCTCATGAACCAGGTACACTTCTTCCTCTGATTGTGATTTTTTCTTTAGCTTCTCCTCAGCTTCCCCCTGAGCATACGAAAGAGGATTTCGCACTATGTTTACTTTGAGGTTGCGCAGGCCTGTCACAAACTCTGGTAGCTTGATGAAGAGGTTATCAAACAGGCCTAACTCTTGGAGACTGTCTAGAGCCATCATTGTAGAAGGCAGGGTGTCCAGCTGGTTCATCCCCAGATTGAGACTCTTCAGGCTGGTGAGAAAACCCAATGTGGAGGGTAAACCCGCAGACGTTAGGCGGTTGTTAGAGAGGTTGAGGTGGGTCAGTCCCACCAAGTTGCCGATGGACTCAGGCACTGACCCCAGCTTGTTGCTGTGTAGATCCAGCCATCTGAGTGACGAGAAGTCCCCAATATTATCTGGTAGTTTCTGTATCAGATTGCAGCTGAGGTCCAACTCATCCACATTGGTCAGTTTGAGGAGACATTTAGGAAAGATGGTTATACCCATATTGCTAAGAGTGAGTCTGCGCTGTCCCTCTTGGGTCATGCATATTGCCTTTTTTGCTGTCTTCAGCGTCACCTTCGTCCCTTTGGCTTTCTTCCCTTTGGCTTTCTTCCCTTTGACCATGGTGCTGCAACACAGAGAATTACTGAACAGTTCAGTTTCGAATTTAAGCTCAGCCTCGCTTTCATGATAGTTGCCCCCAAGAGGCTGATTTGCAATAATTTATCTAATCTACACCACCACACAGTACTATAGCAAATAAATGTGTTGTGTGTGTATGTTTACATGTAAGTGTATGTGTGTGTATGTAAAGCTGATGTGATTTATCCAGATACAAGGGCTTATGTATGGCCTGGGGCAGTAGGGAAAGCATGCTCTCTGAGGTATGAGAGCTTGAGCAGTGTGTGTGTGTGTGTTTTAGTGATCGAGCGTGTGTGTCACTGCTATGTCTGTGCTAGTGCGTGCTCACCCAGTGTTGCCCATGGGGGTATTTAAGAGCATGACTCTCTAATTAAGGCTAATGCAGGGGAACAATAGGAGAGAGGCGACACTGGGTAATACAGCAAAAACAAATGAGTGCTGATGCTCCCTCACTTTTCAACTGATTGAGCTGTTTGGCTCTTTTCAGGCAAGGACAGTGTGAGTGTGTGTGTGTGTGTATGTTATCCACATGTGTGTCGATAGACATGGAAGTACTGTAGTACATTACGGGTGCGCGTGCACAAAGAGTCAAACCAGGACTTTGATAAATGATAGTTAGGGAGTGTTGGGAGTGTGATGAGGGCTTCGCTCTTCTCCCCTCCCTGTCTAAAAGAGCAAGGTGTGTGTCTGTTTGTGTCTGTTACACCCCAAGGCCCTCTCTCGCCTCATTCATCATCCTCAGGATGAGAGAGGTTATCCACCGGTGCTTGTTCCTATTATAACCTCCTATAGAAAACAATTGCATGAAATTATTGCCTACAATTAGATAACACATACTGGGCCAAATGCAATGATTGATTTAGCGTAGTTGTACAAAATAATTTGGTCAGGAGTTCTTAGATGATGGGAGGAGTTATTGGTGTTAGAAATTTGATACTTTTCCTCTAGTCTAGTTTAAAACCTGTGTCTACATTTTCAACATATATGAAGATAAGTACTCACCATATTTTATCTTCTTTTTCTCTGAGTTGACATAAATCACGTGATGAGATTGTCCTCAGATGTGAAATCATACCAACAGCCGATTCAGCTCCAAGCCTCTGAACCTACAGTATGTAGCAGTCATAAAAGCACAGCAGCAAAAAAACCAAAACACTGTAAACCTAGGTTGCTATTTCGGTCAGCAGCTAGAAGCAGTACTTAAAATACCTGGTAGTCGTATCTCAAAAAATGTGGCGATCAGGAATGCAGCGTTTTTGTATATCAACATTTCCCAAGCCTCCCTACACCAAACACGGAAAGTCAAGGTTCCTCTTGTTTAATAGCGTTACTTAGCAACTGGGGTGCTTGGCGCCAGGACTTTATTGCCGTGTTACAGGCCACGGAGGAAAAAGAGAATTCAGGAGCAGTTTAATGCTTTTCTAATTTAAATTAAACAAGTTTAGATAGGTGCTCTATGAGTGAAACACTGATGAAGGGTTCGGCAGTGTTATCATCAACATGTTTATTTGTTTAGCCTTAAACATTCTGGTTAATTATTTGATATTTTGATTGAGCCGTTTGTTAAAGAGCAACTTTAAAAGTGCGTATCTCTATGTGAATGCCTATTACTAGGTCGAGTTTCAACACTCTTTAAACACACCTAACTAAATGAAAAAACAGCCTGACAACGAGCTCTTATTTGTCTGAGCTGTAAAGCAGGAAATCTTCATTTTTCTTCTGTGACAGAAATGTGAAAGAAAGGTTCTTTCTGTTTGACCGGTAATCATTAGCCTGTGCACTAGCTTAAAAACTCATAGTACAAGGAAATGCATGACTTCCTCTTTCAAACAGGTTTCCTAAAGTATATTTCCACACAGCCTACAGATGGCACCATGTGCCACATCCTCCACATCTCCTCTCACTCTTTCTGCCGCCTACTGTAGCTCACCTCAGTCCCATAACTGCTTCTACAGCTGTGTACACACGATCTCTGCTTCACTCACGCACCTTCACTTTGCTGCTTCTGCTGTGTTACAGTTTAACACTGGTTGCCAGGCAACAGAGCAAGCAAAAAGAACTTTGTGTTGGTAGGCACTGATCAGAGATCAGCCTGTGATGCTAATTCAAGGTATTTGTTTGTTTCATTGTGCATTAGGAAGACTCCTGTGGTTGAAAAGGCAGCCCTTGGTAAATGGCAGGTAATGCAGTAAACACAGCACTTTATACTTTATGTTTGGGTCAGAGTTGTTTGTGATAGCAGATGATGAGTATTCCTACTTAGATTGATTTACTCAAATAAAAGTAGTAGCCTAATATGACAGAATACAACCAATCTGTTAAGTAATGTCCTGCAATCAAAATTTACTCAAGTAAAATACAAAGTATCAGCATCAAGATATATTTTAATATAACAAGAAACAATATGTTGCATAATGGCCTGTTTTATGTGAATAAATATTGTTTATTTGTTTCTTTTGTAATCATTAATAGGTATGTGTCACTCTAATGTTGCAGCTGGTAAATGTTGGCCTAGTTTTAACTGCTGTAGTGCTGGGCAGCTACATCTATAAAGATATATTTTATTTGTTGATTATAATCTGTATTAATACTTTATATCTGTTATGCAACTTGAAACAATAGCTGTCAAATAAATGTAATGGGTAAAGAAAAACTCTTTTTCTCTAGTAAACTCTAATGTTTCCCCGAGTAAAAATATGTAGTTACATAAAATTTAATTATTCAAGTAAAGGACTCAAAGATTGTAGCTTAGAGCAGTACTTGAGTAAATGTATGTAGTTACTCTTCACCATTAATTTCTTACTCCTTTGACATTATTAGAGGCTTCCCAAATGTTGAGTTAATCGAGTTCTGCATGTGTTCATGGCTGTTTTCCTGTGTTTTGTAAAGGCGCTTCTTATAACTTTTGTCTTACCTCCAGAAAGGGGAAATAAGTAACTTTGAGTACTTGATGCATCTGAACACAATCGCTGGGAGGACATACAACGACCTGATGCAGTACCCAGTGTTCCCCTGGGTCCTAGCTGACTACCAGTCAGAGGTAAGACCACACACAGTGACACTTTTATCTCAAACATATTGCATGTTGTAAGTCACTGGGGTTTGATTTATCTCTAACCTCCATAGACTCTCAATCTGTCGAATCCCACAACTTTCCGTGACCTGTCGAAGCCGATGGGAGCTCAAACAGAGAAAAGGAGACAGATGTTCATACAGAGATATGAGGAAGTTGAGAACCCTGAGGGAGAAGGTGTGTATTTATCTCTTCTACTTTTCTTTCTTCTTTTGCTTTTTGCCGCACTTTTTTATTTTAACACACTTTTACTCTGTAGGAGATTTATCAGCACGATGCCACTACTGTACCCACTACTCCTCAGCCATCATCGTAGCCTCCTTCCTTGTGAGGATGGAGCCATTTTCACACACCTTCCAGACGCTGCAGGTGAGGCCTTGGACGCCAGGAAGTACAGCGCAATACAGCTAGACTCACAAATTATACCTGGTCATTTTTATGTCTTTAAAGTAGATAAGATAGTATTAGATCAAATTCTGTGGCTTAGTGCTCACAGTGGGGAGGCTTGAAAAATGTTGGATTACTAACCCAATTCACACAAAAAAAATTTTATTAGTTCAGAATAGAAAATTGATTTTTTCTCTCCTCTGTGTAAAGCCCCTTCTCTAGTTTGTCTACTCACGTGAAGTGCACCTACCACATGCTAAGCTAAAGCTAAAGAAAGGGTTGAAGTCTTGATCTCAAATGTAGGTCAGATTCTGAATGTAATCTCTGCAGGTTTTGTCTTGATTTTCTTGAGAAATGTATGAAAGTTCAATTTTATCGTGTACCATTCTTTTTCCACTAACCCAGAGTCTGCACACTCGGTGCCCCAGATGCCCATTGACATTCATCACTTTGTCTTTTTTTTCAGACATAATCTTGCTAATAATATGACTCTAATATGAGCTATTTTCAGCACTCCAGATCTTACTTCAGTGCTGTTTTTGGTATGAAAGCAGATTATATGGTGATTCCAATATATATGCAAATAGTTACTGTAAGCATCTCAAAGAAACCAATGCATATCGCCTCAAATGTTGCCAATTTACAATCCAGCATCCAATTGATTATAATGAAAAGGCATGCATATTTGATAGTCAGAATAAAGCAATAAAGATGTTAGTCTGGTGAATTACTGGGCCTTTTTGTCTTCTAAAGCACACAGCGGGTGTGGAGTAATATCCATAACTGGATTTACATCTCTAACCCAGTTTACAATATATATATGCTATTTTCATTCATTGAGGTAATTGTTTTACTCTAAATTACATTCTCTCTCATGAGATTTCCATCATAGATTATGGAATTTTGCAGAAAGATGAAAAACTTCCTTCAAAAAGCAGCAACACAGTAAAGAATATAAAATATGCTTCAGGACACTGAATCAGGCAGACTGCCTAGATTAATTTTTTCTGTTGCAAAGTTTGGTTCAACGTTGCACCAGGATTTGACAGTGCTGTGCCTTTTGTCCCCACAGGGAGGGTTTGACATCCCCGAGAGGATGTTTTTCAGTATAAAGAAGGAGTGGGAGTCAGCCTCAAGGGACAACATGGGCGACGTCAGAGAGCTGATCCCAGAGTTCTTTTACCTGCCGGACTTCCTGCTCAACTCCAACCACATCCCGCTGGGTGAGGCACAGAAGTTCTCCTCTTAATGTCTAAATAAAAGGCTGAAAGTACGAGTGTCCTGTGAAGATATTAGCCTTGTACAAGCACCTTTGTTAGTTTTGTTCTTGATTTTTTTTTTTTTTTCCCCAATATTTTTATTTATGGAAATGAGATAAAGTGTTGCACACTTTGGCTCCACATGCAGTTATCTTCCAGACCTTCTTGTTAATATCTTAAGAGGGCCTGGAAGCCAAAACATCGAGAATTAAAAGATGACTGCATATGGAGCCTGAGCGTGAAACACTTTATTTCATTTCTAGTTTATTGCCAGTGATCAACACCTCCCTAAAGCCTTTGTTGTGGGTTTCTTCTCTGCAATGATATTTTCATTAATGTCAACAAATGCCATGAAAAGATTTAAACTAATAATGTCTTATTCTGTCTCAGTAATTTCAAACTCCCCTACCCTGTCTGTGGCTCAGAGCCCCGATCCTTTTTGTCTTTATCACACAGAAATCTTCAACACCATGTCAAAAATAATAATAATAAGTTATTTCTTGAAACAGCTGAGCACTGTAGTTTTTAGCAAATACTAGAGCCAATAGTGAGGTTGTTGGACTGTTTTTAACTGTAGATTAAGTAACTTTTTGTGGTCAAGTGAATGTTAAAAGCAACAGGATTTATTGTTGAAAATTTCAATGATTATAATAATAAAAATAAAACACAGTACCCATCCTGCTGTGATTGGTTATTTACTGTCAGACAACTGATTTAGCAACCAATCACAGCAGAGCACAGAGCAGAGTGTTCCTCCGACTCATCTATTCCAGAGCCACCCTTGGATTGTACGTGACAACTGTCGACCGGTTGAATCGTGTGAAGCTGTCGGCTGGGATGTGGATCACATTACTCATTTGCTAATGCATAAACAAAACTAAACAGGAAACCACTCTTGAAAACATTGCTTCATAGTGGCAAAAAAGAAAAAACCTCCACAGAGTATCTTTTAAAGTAGGGTCCAACCGATGTATCAGTTTTCAGATACCATCCATCGATATTGGCCTTTTGCATATATATTGGTCTCAGCTTTTATGTTCTTCAATATGGGCCGATAATAAAACTGTTCTTTAAAGGCTCTACACATGATCAGCAATAAAACTGCTTTGCACTGGCTGTCCTATTGTTTTCCTATGAAGAGAGCAGCACCACTACCCTTGGCGTTTCGCACCGTTCGGATCCCCCCAACCCCCACCCGACCTCTGCACTCAAAGTTCAAATTATTTGAACTTTGACCTGGTTTGCCACATACCTGTCAAAGTGCAACCAATAAGATATCAGCTGTATATGGCCAAGGATGATCTGGAAGCGGCACGTATGTGCAGAGGAGGCAGAGAAAGACTGAATAAAAATCCATAGCTCTCTGACCAAGTTTAGCTCTCTGTTTTCATAGCGATGTAATAATGTTTCATGCCCATAAACCCTTTGGATTTCTTTTTCACCACTGTATAATTAGAACGTCATGTGCGAGATCCTTCTTTCGAGACAAACTTAAATACATAGCAAACAAACTCTTTCTTCTACTTCCCGGGCTGACAAACGGTGTGGCTGTTGCCTAGCAACAGTGACCGGCTCCGAGCCTCCGCTGTGCTTGCTCTCTGCGCCCTACCTGGCGATGAGCGAAGCGCAAAGTTCTTATCGTGTAAAGGCAGCTTTAAGGCTAGAAAAAAAGTCGTGGAGTCGTGATTTAAAATGGTGTAATTACACCGTTTGTTCAGCAGAGGGCGGTCTGGTATTTAATAACTAATAAGGGAAGTGGTTGCCGTTCACTGCATTGATGGTTGGAATAAAATTTGTTTGTTATATTCTTCCTCCATTACATATCTTGGTCCCAAGTATTTGATCAGCTAATATATGGAACATCACAATTTTCTTGTTCACTAAAATCAGAATCGGCATCTGCCTGAAAAATTCCATCTTGGTCAGGTCCTACTTTCACCTAATTTAAAGGATGACATGCTGAATGTTTTTTATATTCCTGTCTCTATAGGCTGTATGGAGGACGGTACCACTCTGGGAGATGTGGAGCTGCCTCCATGGGCGAAAGGTGACCCCCAGGAGTTCATTAGAATCCATCGAGAGGTCAGTGATCCCTGACCTCACCAGGCCTGTCCATTTCTATTGGCCAGTCTGGCCTGTTACATACAACGACTGTTCCCATAAGACTTAATAATGTTTGCCGATTAAGGCTGATGTATGTGCACAGAAGACGCACTGTGTCAGTGACTAAAACAAGCATCCACTGTGAAAGTGTTGGTTGCAATCAGTCTGTTTGTCTTCATTCTTTCTACCAGAATTTAAAAGACAGACCTCATTCATATCAGTCGCTGTCATGTTTGTTATATTCCCTAAAAGCCATTTTGTCTCATTGAGTTTGGTTCTTTTATTTAGCACTGACTATTTTCAATAGCCAATTGTTTTTCTTTTCAAGAAAAGTCATGTATCTGAAGTGTAGATGACAGACATTGAAGGACAACAAGCCTATTTAACACTATTCAAGGCAGACACAAGACTCTATTTTTCATTAAGCCATTATTTCTGCCAGCTGTTTGCGGGAAGAATATTTTCTCTCTTTCCCTGTGTGGGGTTATTGTTTATCTCTATTCTTTTGCTCTCTGTTGGTCTGATTTCTTCAGTGTGACCCTCCCTTTTTCCATTCCTGGGGCATCTAAGACGGTTATCACCCGTAATCTACTGAGCTACTCATATTGCCTACCACTCTCATAAAATTAGTGACTTTAGAAGATTTTTTTTTCCTCCATAGACAAATTAACTCAGGACAATATATCCATGTTGGTGTTTTTTTCAGGTTTTTGATATTCAGGATGGGTTTATTAAGATTGGGTGTAAGGATACGCATGCTGGTCATAACACCCTATTTTCCTCATTAACTCTTTAAAGCCAATCTCTGGCTAATTCCACCCAAATCATTCTTTAATTCAAAAACAAGCATACGCTCATATTACATCTGTGCAACTTCCTGCTGGTCGAGACTTCTAAATTGACTTTTGGAAGAAATCATACAGTACCTGAATAATTTGATTGGTTGTGCATCCTCATAGAAGTTTCTCATGTTTCTAAACTCTCATTTTAACAGTTTGACTGATGGTGTTGGTCTCACTGTAATAACAGTTAGACTGCTGCATTTTAAGTCTGCACTGTGTATGTATAGTAGTTTTGTAATATAACTTTATTATGTGATCTCAGTTTGTACGACG
>JAPXVT010000003.1:15954306-15964481 GCA_029823135.1 Acanthurus reversus | reverse complement strand
CAGGTTATACTTATCTTTACAGTAAAAGTAAACGTAGCAATATAAACCTTCGGAATAGTTTGCGAGACTTGTAAGTAGGGTTGCGAGATGATAGGACTGGCACTAGCTAGCTGCTCGCAGCGGTCACTAGCTTACTGTCAGATGATAGCGGAGCATCTGCTGCTGTCTGGACTGAAGGGTGGGGGTGACGTTTGCGCTTGAGATGTCTTTAGACACTCTTTTGTCTATTTACTTGAGAGTAACTATACTTGAATCCACTTGCTTTAGTAGTGGTGGATCTGTAAAGGCTGTTCTTGCTAACATGACATAGAGTTTTGGACTTACTTCACGTTTTTAAGCCATATTTGGTCTGTTAATAGAGAAGTCGGGAGGCAGCACCTCTGACATTTATCGCCCAACATTACTTCAGCACACGCCACCTGATTTGTAACAGAGTCATTATAGGTTAGCGGTGACCAGCTGATTTTGAACCTGCCATATGTGTTTCCTTCCTATTTGCGTCACTGATACTGAAGCGGTTGTGCTGCCTGCTGGCTACATTAACAAGCATTAGCCTGAGCGAAAGACGGATTTGGCCACCTGGCGATGTTGAGGTGTGTCTACATTAATAGAGGTGTAAGCAAGCGCAAAAGTGCTTGGGTCACCAGCGAACCCTGGACAAGTTTTGTATTTCAGCTCAGTCACTCATGACACATCATATGTGAATGGTGGACTGCACCTCCCACCAAAACTGGCCCCAGCGTTGCTTTCTAAATGCGGACTCCCTGCCAGCACATTAGAGAAAGAGTGTGACAGCTCGAGAGTTTGTTTTCAGAGTTTAGAGGATCCTGACAGGACAACAGGTTGGTGTCAGACTGTTAGATAAATGCTTCTTAGTCTTGGATGTTTCTCTAGGTGACTATATTACTAGAGTTGCTGTGTTGTGGCAAACTTTTGTATCATTAGGAAAATATTTAATGAAGATGTTTTTTTAAATAAAATGACCAGGACTAAGATAAACTTTTCCTGATATGTCTTCTGTCTTGAGCTCTAGGAAAGATAGTTTATTAATTTTAAAAGACCCACTCTGTGAGTACATTTATGCCGCTGTATTGCTAATTACATTCTTATATACTTCTTATCTCTTCAGAAAAGTTTGGCTTGTGCTGCTTAGTGTATGTAACACAGCTGGGTGGGTCAGAGAAATGTGTAGATAAGTGTCCTTGTTAAGTAACCTAGTTAAATAAGAGCAGCAGTGAGATATGGTTGTCACATCTGTCCAGTTGCATCACTCATGTTTTTGCTGTGGCTCAGGTTTATCCTGGATTAGAGATTTTCATATGGAAAGTATTTGTTTTTAGTTGAACACTTTAAAATAAAAACTTCTCTCTGACTTACCCCACTTAAGTCTGTGCATAAAGAAACTCAGTCCGGCAGTGAGCTGAAAAATTACTCGCACCCAATAGCGCAATAAAGTTTGCTCCGTTGTGATTGGTCAGAGCCCTGCAGCACGGGGGCAGGATAAAGGCCTACTTCTAAATGGTTAATCATAGGCATTCGTGCGGTCCCTTGTCAGAGGCAGCATATATGATGAATTTCAAACAAATAAGCAAAGAAACAAGTCCTTACACCAGTGCCGTGGCCATAAATGATGTAGTGACCTAAATTAAATTCTGCTATTTTTTTCATAATCCAAATTCATAGTCCTATTTTCCAGTGACTGCAATCCGAATTTCTTTCTTTCTTTCTCTCTTTCTTTCTTTCTTTCTTTCTTTCTTTCTTTCTTTCTTTCTTTCTTTACCTTCTTTATTTCTTCCTTTCTTAGTTCACATCATCCCTATCAGTTCTTTAGTTCTTTTCTATCTTAAAATATAAAACTCCTTTCTTTACCTCGTTAGTTCCTATTGTTCTCATTAGTTTGTATCAAAACATAAAAAACTCTTTAACTCGCTCATACATCTAAAATGAATTACATCATATTTTTTATCAAATAAACAAACAAGTCTTAAAGAGGTTTAAATAATGGCCTTACATCAAATTACGTGTATGTGGGCCTAAAGAGATGGCTGCAGTTTTCTCACGCAACATCTTTAAAAGACAAATATTTATTCATAAAGGTTTCTTAATGTTTCATTTTCATTTTCATGCTTTGAACAATTAAGTTATTTTATTTCAGGTTATTGCCATTTCAAACTAAAGGCTTTATTTTTCTGTCTAAAGCATTTCTCTGCTAAAGTCCTTCATTAAAAAAATGACAATTTGTTCTTTTCTCTCATAATATATTCACAATTCATTTTAGAGTTTCAGATATTTCCTGTTTGTTGTTTCTACCCTGGTAAATAATTACCTGTTGCAACGTAAATGTTGTCCTGTTTCTGCGCTGTTTTCTGCGGAGAAACCCATCATCAAAATCAGCCGGGGCGTGGTTGCCAAAACCGCTTGAATTCACTAAAAAAAAAGTTTTTTGAGAGAGTTTAGTCACTTAATAAAATAAAGGTTAAAGTTCACACGTTTGCATTACAATTGATTTAGCAAATGAGTTTAAAAGAAAAACTTAAACTCCAAAAAGAAATGCAGAAAAAAAAACAATGAATACTGGCCAAAGCAAACAAGATGAGAGAATTTATTCTCTGGCACATTTTGTATTTCCATTAGTTGCATGAAACATTGATGTTGGGTGTCTGAGGGGAACCATGACGGACTAAGAGGCATGACACCCAACATCTGTGCCCGGGACAAAACGCCCCCTCTGCCCTGGGGCCAAACCACCAGCGCTTTTCACCAAAACAGCCAGCAGACTGACACAGCAGAGGGAAAAGCAGACTTAACCCTTTATGTCCACCTTTGAATTTGAGGGGAAAAGAAATGACTCATTCATTTAGGCTGATAGAGACGCTTATGGAAATGTCCTAAGCGTTCAGGCTATTTAATTTTTCATTTTTAAATATGGAAAAATTACTGTTTTATTGCGATAAATGACAATAAACATTAAAATGTACTCTGATTGACCAATGCATCAAAGTAAGTTGTGCCTTTACAGGCCTGTGTCACTTTAATCCTTTTTTAAAGATGATCGGAACAAAACAGGAAAAGAAAACATCTGCTCAGGCCTTTTCTCGGTCCGAACACCAAAACACAGTCCACACTCTGTGCGCGTCAGTGCGCAGCGCAACACCGCAAAACTTTCCAGGCTCCGAAGAGACATTTAATAACGCGCTGACGCAAATAAATCCAACCAAAAATGATGTTGTAAAGATACAGAAGAGAACTTACATGTGTTGGAGCGGCAGCATTCTCCGTCCAGCTGAGGCGGACAGTGGAAGTAGAACATCCTGGCGCGTCTCTGAGCTGCGAAACTGAACCTGGAACAGAGACAAAAGTTTCAGCCTCTGATCGGCTACAGCTGCGGCAGCGCGATTCAGATCTGTGCTGGGCAATTCAAACACATTAAATCATCGTGAAAAGAAGCGGCGCCCTACGGCACCTCGGAAGGATTCAAAGTTGATGCGAGAGAGCGCCCTACCTGCAGCGAGGATGCTGATGTGAGTGACTTCCCGCTCTGGAGAGAGGAGGCTGCTGCACTTCCTCTGACTCTCTGTCTGGGAGTGTCCAAACCTCTCTCTCCCTCTCTCCTACACACACACACACACACACACACACACACACCACACACGCCAGACCACAACACACTCACATCTCTCTGTGTCTCTCTCTGGGAGTGTCCAGATGTCTCTATACCTGTATAACTGTCTGCAGAGTGTTAAGGCTTTCCGCTAGTGTCGCAGAATCTCACGCCTAATTGGTCCTAATCGGATTATCACGGCTTTGTCTCTCTCACCCCCAACCCCTGGTGTGTGTGTGTGTGTGTGTGTGTGTGTCAGAGAAAGATAGAAAAAGAGAGAGGGAGAGAGAAAGAGAGAGAGAGAGGGAGAGGGGAGAAATACCCAAGGTGGCAAACGGCAACTCTGCTCTGGTGCCAAAAAAATTCATCACAAGTGATTGTTATTCCAGAGTCAAGCATATTCCCTAACCATAAACATGCACACATACCCGCTGCACTTTTTATTTGGTTCTTTCATATATTAAAAAAAGGAGGATGACTGCTTTTGGGTTTTAGATTGACTGTCGGGTGGGTTAATTGCTCGTCAGGGTGTGTTAGGGGGTCCACTTTACAAGGGGTTGCGCATGTAGAACACTCACAAGGCCAAATTTTTGATTTTGTTCACAGCAAGGGGTCCTGCGATTTATTTCGCTTCCTCAGATAAATGATCTGCTGCGGGACCCTTTCAATTAGTTTTAAAGCGCATCAGGGACGGCAGAGCGCAGACGCCATGCGTCTCTGAGGTGGAGGCAAAATGAGGCTTCGAGAAGCAGCTGAAATTTAGAAGAGGAGTGCGGGATTGGACTAAACCACATAAAGTGCAGAAAATCCCTTCTAATGGCGCGTAATTGGTTCTGTAATATCATTACAGGCGGATAATGGCCAGTTACAGGGCCCCGCGCTATTAAGGGTTTCCCTGGCGTGCAGCGTTTATGTTATTAAAGGGGGAATATAATGATATTTTAGTTATTAAATGCGCGTAATTAATTTATGCACCACTGAAAATAAAGTTGTTATTATGACCTCGGCGAGGTGCGTGGAGAAAATTGAAATCAAATAACGGTTGATAACTTTATCCCAATATTTGGTCTAGACAACTCTGACGAGAGTGCAGGCCTGTAGTGTGTATCTGCTCCCTGTCAGCGCCTTTCCTCTCCCCCCTCGGATGGTTGCTTAAATGACTAATTGAAATTACACTTTCATCTGCGTTGGTGAGAAACAATATTACAAGTAAACTTTAACAAGGTTTTCAGATTCGGGGTCCCATGTTTATTCCTCCGATTATTACCAGGCTAAATAATCAGGACCATGGTCAGCGCCATGATTCTCAACATTATCAAATACTGTCAGATTGTCCATATATGTGATTGTTATTGTGGAAAAAAATGAAGATTTAACTTGCATCTATTTTAAAATACAACTACTTAATTTTTTTTTTAACTAATTCAATAAGTGTTCACTTACCCAAATTAGGAGCAGGTTACATTTCAAATAACCAAACAGGGAAAAACAGATTTACTGCATTCAGTTTATGCAAAACTGAGCATCCCAAAATTTTTTATTCAAAAAATGGCAGAAACAGAAAAAAGTTTTTGCTAATCGTTCACATTCAAGAGGTAGGCCATTTAAATAAAAATTTTAAGTCCACTCTTTTTTCGTCCTCAATATAATTGCACATTCTTTAACAAAGTCAGCATTACAAAATCTACCAGAAACAATTGTGAATTGGTTGTATGTACAAAATGACGAACTACTCCACTGTTACATTTTATAAAAAATATGACACACAGTGAGAATGTTACAGTTCTGATTTGAAAGCAGACGAGTGAACCATTACTCAAGGTCAGTTCAAACTTTCCAGGTAAGTACAGAACAGGTGAATTCAAGTATAATCACATAATAAGCACAAAGGTTTCCCCTGCAGCTTAAGCAAGACTTGTAATAATTGACTGATAATCATTTGAGGGTATCAGCAGCCCAATAGTTTATTGTACAGTAAAATGGCTTCCTACATTATGGTCCTTCATTAACTGTAGTCATGAGAAATTATTCACTTGGAGTGCGACCAGGTACCTCCGTCAAACAAACATCTCAATCTGACAGAAAACAACAAATCTCAAAGAGAAGATGATGAAAATTCGGTTGATATTATGAGCTTTAACTCTTAAGACTCATAGCACAAGTAGTGCTGAGTGTTATGCATTACAGTTCAGTCTGGCCATCACTCAGCGGAAATGCTCCTTCAGTCTCCAGATGCCCTCCTGACCAGAAGTCCTATGGAAGTCACAGATGCTCCTGAGCAGCTCTCTGAAGACAGGTGCCTGTTGCTGGGTCAGTCTTGGTTTGAAATACTCCAGCACTTCCTGGGTGGTGGCCTGTCCATCCACGTTGGCCTGGAAGGCTACGAAGTTGCGCAGATCCACCAACAGCTCATCGTGCTCGGTGGCCACGGCTGGAGATGCAGCACTTCCTGGAGCTCCAGAGTCGTTCTCCTCTTCCTCCGCCTCTTCTCTTTGGCTGGAGGGTACGCTGAGGTAATTACGGACTCTCATCTGGGCCAGTAGGGAGGAGGAGGAGAGTGGGGTGGAGCCTGACTCACTTTCTGGCCCCTCCCCACTGAAGTGAGCTCCTGAACCAGGCTTCTTTGACATGGACTTCTTTATGATAGCAGCATCCTGAAGAGAGAAACAGATGAATTTTACATAATGGCATTACAAATGTGAAATGCCTTCCATAACTATGCTGCATTTTGCATCATATCATAACACTGCAGTTACCTTGCATTTGTCTGAAGTGGGGGCAGATTGAACGGAAGGTGCATTCAGGAGAGAATTCTTCTTTAATCCAAACCGTTTCCTGAGAAAGCAAATGAGGGAAAAACTGAAATATTCTTGCTTGAAATGAGATAGGTGGAGCTCTGGAGTGCAAGTGTGAGACCAGTATACCTTGCAGGTGGAGGAGGAGGAGGTCTGTTAAAAGTCTGTCTGCACTGCTGGCGGGAAACTTTAAGAGCTTTCAGGGCATCTTTGGCGACCCTGTTGGCTTCAGCCTCCACAAGAACATAGTCAGGGTTTGAGGACTCTATGATGGTGTCATGCTGCATCACACTGTGGATACCTGGAAAGGAACAAGAGTCAACAAAGAAGCTTCTTAATTTACTAAACAAACCATGCCTGATGAGACAGATGGTATTTGTGCACAAACATCCTACCAGATTTCTTGAAGAGCTTTGCCAAGACATAATCGTCTGATTTCTTCTGGTCATCTTTCTCATTGTTTTCACTCTCTGTTCTCTTATAGGTCCTTTTCTTCACTAAGTGAGAGATGCGGTGGCCTTCAAACCGAGCATCCTGGGCGTGTTTACGTTTCTTATGTTTGTGTTTGTCTGCGTCGGATGAGTCACAGTGCTTCCGCTTTTCCCGGTGTTTCTGTGGGCTTGTCAGAGCTGAGTCTTTGTCTCTGTGTTGGTGAGAGCCAGAGGTGTTTGAATTTTTGACTGTTGGCTTGGCTGCATCCCAGTCTGCATTATTCTGTCCTGTGTGCTGTGCATTTGCAGAAATATTTGGTTGTGCATCCACTCCATTCTGGTTGATGCTTTGACTGTCTGTTGGAACATTTGGTTCACGCTGAGAGTTTTTACTATATGGAGAAATGTTTCCTGCAGGAGTGTCTGTTGAGGAGCTTCTGCTGTAAACACCACTTTCATTCTGGTTAGCTGAGGAGTGTTTCTGTTCATGGTTTGAAGTGTGTGATGGTCTTGGTCTCTTAGGTTTCATGGATAACTGGACATCAGAACCTGTGCCTGTATGGCAAACAAAACAATTTTTTTTCAGAGAGATTCAGATAATCTAATAACTAGAAAATAAAAATGATTGTCTGGTTAAAAAAAAATAAAAATTCAGACCTGCAAATATGGCGCTCGTCTCTGTTCCCTGAGCTCCATCAGGATCAGACAGGGTGAAGAGTTCATAGATGTCGTTAGACTTGAAAAACCGTCTTTGTTTGGGGTCCTTCAGAACACGATTGGTCAGGAACTGTTTGAAGATTTGCCTAAATTACAATAGATAAAATACAGAATTAGATACTTGTGTGTAAATTACTATTCTTCCTCAGCAGGCAACCCTGATCCTCTGTCACCACAGAGTAGTTTGGCTGATGGATGAGAAAATTAGTTAACCGCACCACTGTAGGTACCAAAATAGAATCCCTGCAGTTCTTCCAACTTGCTTTTTGCGAGCACTTTACAGACCCACACCAAACAGAGCAACAGTTTAGAAATCCTTGATTGGCCATTTAATAATGCAGGAAAGCTTTTCAATTACTGAGAACTGAGATAGTGCAAGTAGTAACAGTGATGTGAGCAATTAGTCATGTTATTACCAACATTCACGAACATAAGAAGTCAATAGAAAGACTACTAAAATACAAAATCGGGCGAGAGAAAGCATAAAAGAAAGTGTGGGATTTTTAATTGATTTCTGTGATTGAATACTGTGTTTACTGAAGTGCTCATAGCTAAATATAAAAAGAAAAACTGCACTCTGACCTGTGGTAAATTTTCTCCTCAATGGTCCCTGCAGTCAGAAGTCTGTAGATCGTCACTTGCTGCTTCTGACCGATCCTCCACGCCCGCTCACGAGCCTATCAACAACACAATAAGATTAAATAAATTATTACGAGTAACACAAGTACATTAGTATTATAATAAAAATCCATGAGATATAAATGCATCTATAAAACATTTAATTTGAATTGTGTGTGTGTGTGTGTGTGTGCGTGTGTCTGTGTGTGTGTGCGCTTCCTCAGCTCTTCTGTCGCCTGTGCCTGCAGAGCGATGACTAATGACGCCTTTAGGGGAAGGAAGATAAATCCTGCTGAGGGGGACAGGAAGTCAGGTGAGGTAACTGTATGAATCAGTGTTCACACCACGAACTGGAACCTCAGTCTGTGCAGTGGAACCAAATTGCTGTCAATCAAAAACATATCTGGGCCTTAAAGTGAAGGGGAGGCATTCACTGGGATACTATATGACAACTGTTGCATTGAGAGCCTCAGTTTCTCCGAGCAGAACGACACCCTTTTTTAAATTTTTTTACAGCTTCTCACTACTTGCATTGATGTCTCCCACTTGACTTGAGTGGATTTATTAGATGACAACAGCAAAGGACTTAAGAGTTCAATTGCAATCACTTATTTAGTCTACTTATAGAAAAGTACTGTGTCTCATTATTTTCTACACTTGAATGAATCGTCTTCTCTAATTTCTGTCTCAGGCTGAAAGTGTTGACAAACACTTAGTGTGTGAAGTGTTCAGCCTTAAAGAAATAGTCTGAAATATTTGGGAAAAGGCTTAGTCACACTCTTGCCATGGGTTGATAAGTAGTTCAATTTCACTCTGATGGATGTACATAAGATATAAAGCAACAACCAGCAGGAAATTAACTTAGCTTAGCACTCAGATTGAATTGAAACGTTTCAAAGATCAAAAAAAGACAACTCAAGAATGAAAGTTGTATCTTTTTTGGTCAGTACACACTGACAGAAATGTAGAAATGATTATTTGTGATTTTAGAAAGACTTCCTAATAGATATTTAATGGCAAACAGCAGTTTTGTCATTCATTCAGCACTTCACACACACAGCATCTCCACTGGTTGCTTGGCAAGCTTGCAGTGATGACAAAATGCTGGGAAGTAACCGTGCCAGGCCAAGAGGTTGTTATTGTTGTATGAAACTATTCAAAAAAAAAAAAAGAGAGAGAAAGAAGAAATTTTCACATTTCTGGTTGTGTACCAATTAAATAAATGAGATACAACAGGCTTCAGATGTCATCTTTGGAAAGAGTTTAGCTAGCTGTTCCCCCATTTTCACTTTTCAAGTCAAGTTTATCAGCTCCAGGCCCTGGCTTCATGCTAGGTGCAAACACATGGATGGTATTGATCTTGTCATCTAACTCTCAACTGGGAAATATGAGTAAGTAAATCAGTGTATTTCCCAAAATGTTGAACTGTGAATGTATTCAAAGTTTTTATGACATTTAGAAGAGCTCATAGTTTGAGATGACTCAACTGTAGAAAAACAAAGTAAAAAATTCTCAACCCACACTAACTTTAATTAAAAACATTTTGGAAAATGACAGCAAACAACTGATACTTGACTTGTCAAAAAAATATAAAGGGTTGACTAGAATTTCCATCACAAATGCAAAACAGGCCTGATGCAATTATCAGAAAACAAATACAGTCATGATGTTTTTCTCTGTAGTGGACTGAAAAACACAGGGTAGCAGCAAAAAATGAAAAATTTAAATGTAACATGAAAAAATACCACAATTTAAGAGAAACCATAATCTAAATATAATGCTTACACTTGAACAATGTGGCTGTGCTAGTCTATTGTAAAATAATACAATCACACACACACAGAGAAAGATAGGAAGTGTAATGATAAAAATGTGTATATCACAACCTCTCCATCTTTTTTTTCGCTGCTGAAAATGTCTCTAAAATATCATTGTTTTAGTTACACTTTTCAGTCTCTTTCTTTCACTCTATTCAGAGGAAAACTTTAATTATATTTAATGACATTAGCTTTG
>JAPXVT010000003.1:15899627-15912495 GCA_029823135.1 Acanthurus reversus | reverse complement strand
AGCAGTTTAGAGACGACTGAGTGCTATTTTTATTTGAAGACTACAGGGAGGATTCTCACTGTGGATGGGCAAAGACATAGGAGCTTGGGGATGCCGGCACAGATACCCTTTGTTACTGGTCACGCCCAAGTCATGTGACTTCTAGAAAAGAAAACAAGCCTATATGTGTCATGCATGTATTTGTGTATCTGTGAGCCTAAACTTCTCTGCGTTACTTCGACATAGATAACAATTCACGTTGTTGACCTTGTTGTCTCTACTAGTAGCTGGTGTGCAGTTAATTATTATTGCTTATATGTGCAGGAGGAGAGATAATATTTGAGCGAACTGTGACAGTCTCCATGTTCAGCAGCACTATCAGTCCTACACTGATGGACAACTTTATCAACAGTGTTGTGGTTCCAGAAGAATGGCGAGAAGAAGAATGGTGAGAAAACTCTCCTCGACCTTCATGAAAAAATGCATCCACATGTGAAGGGGACAAAAACAATGTGGGCACCTGTGGAGACCTGCATATTGTATTAACGTTACTTAAGTGACGAAGGAAGAGACTGGAAAACCACCGAGGCATTTGAATTATCCCGACAAGTTTGTAAGGCTGTCATCGTCTTCCTGAAGCCAGATTAACATTACACTAAAAACACCTGTTCATTCTGTGTGATATTGAGTGGTCATGTGATATGCGTATAGTTTGGTTGGATAGTGGAGCTGCTACGGAGCTTACACTGCGCAAATGGAAGAGCATCTTTTTTTATTTAAGACTGTTTTAACTTTAAGATGCAGTAATGTGGATGTAGCCTTAATCCTCCTTTTTTTTCCTGAACCACAATCATGAAGTTCACATCTGTGATTTTGCGTTTTTACAACTGATGGATGGATGAACATTTTTGACAGACATTCATGCCCACATCCAGAAAAATTGATGATCCACTGAATTAGTTGGTCCAAGTTTAAATTTGTTCAACACGTTGGTATATGATCAAATATCTGCAAAACAAAACATTCCCATCTGCTTTTGCTTTTCCTTATGTTAAGAACTAATTAGCAAATGTTGCATATTACCACACGACTGTAAGTGCAGGGACACAAGTACCAACGATTAGCATGGCAGCATTGCTGCAAATGTCATCATGCTGATGTTAGCATTTAGCCCAAAGCAATGCTCTGAACGCAGCCTTACAGCATTACCAGCATGGCAAACTCATCTCCATTTAGTTCAAGCCTCAACTTGCACATTTTTGTACATTTTTATCACTGGATCAGCTGCCCTTTAAAAATGCACCAGCCTGAGAACTCTGATGACTCCCTTTATGCTATGTGGGAAATGCCATGCTTTACTGAACACAGAGTGCTGGGAAAAAATCCATAACAGTCACTGGACTAACAACTGGATTGGCTTTCACATGAGTGTATTGAAATAACTTTTTCTTTGAGAACCTACAAAAAATGGGCCAAAGTTTACTGGAAAGGCTGTAATGTTGCAATCAGGTATCATGTCCCTGATGAACCCTGATGATTGGTAAATTGCAGTAGATTTCTTCTGTATCCTGTCTGTGGTGTTTGCGCAACACCAATCAGATTCAGTTTCACATTTATGAGCACCACAGCACATAAACACAGAGCCGAAGTAATAAGTTCGTAAGAAACAGCACTGAGTGCAGTTTCAGGTCCGTCCCAGGGGCTGGACCGGCAGGATAACATGGATGTAACCTTAAGCATTTTTTGAACTGCGGTGTAATTACTGAATGGGACTGCAATAACTGCTCCATCTCTGGGGTGAAATTAGCAGGCCTGAGAAGGTGTGAGATGCTCTTTCACCTCAGAGGAAATTACACACAACGCAGCCACTCATCTCTCAAACAGGAACGCACACACCTTGTTTTTCACACGGTGTAACAAAATGAAGCGCGGCTCTTCTTCTGCTCACTCTGTTGCGTCTTTCATTCATCTCCTTTTTTATTATTACTTTTTTTCACCTTCAAAGCCTAATTCTGTCAATTTTTCCTGAAAAGTAGGACAGATGCTGTCTCCTTCCCCTCCTCCTCCTCGTCCTCCTCACGTCTGTCCTACATCTTAAAATTATTACCCAAGTTCTCTCCATTTTCATTGCTATCACCGACATCTTTTCAATGTCTTTTAACATTAAAGTCAAAGGAGGCATTTGGGCCAAGAGCTCAATCTTCTTTTGTATCCATTAATAAATGTTATTGTATGAAAGACAAGCATGTGATTCATGTGATGAGCAGCTCTGTTCAGCGCTGTCAGCACGCACATCTTTTCTGAGCATTTATGTCCTCTATCGTCACAGGACACAGATGGCGACATGCACATGCAATAAAATCTGTCAGCTCATTTTTTGGCCTTTTTGTCAGTTTTGCCTCTTTTGTTTAAGCTTTTGTTTTGACAAATTTTAACCACGGCTTTCACTTTTGTGTCAGTGTTATTGGGTTTGAAATTTCATTCATGACATGTTGACAGTAGTCATTTTCTTATTAACTCTTGATGGTTGGATGCAAATAATCAAAAACCCCGCAGGGGGTCGGTGGCTAAAAGGAGCGCTTGCATATTGAGCTAACCATCAAAAACAAGTGTTGAAACGATATTTCAGCTGCAGTGCTTTTCACAAGGCTGAATAAAACTCTTACTGCGAAGATAGAACAGAGAAATTTGTCTATAACTGTGAAAATGACAAACTATCCCAGGAAGGGAGGTTGTCAGTCTTGACATATTTTTTGTGAAGCCATTGTTACACCAAAATAAGAGCATGTGTGCAGTTTTTTGTGATTAAACACACTAAAAATAGCCAAAAACACTGACTGCCATTGCCAAACAACAAGTTTGTGTTCTGATTTTTCCTGGCGGGCCACATTTGACTTCCCTGCAACCCATGGAAAAAAGTAGAGAGCATCAACGAGGCCAGTTCAGTTATTAAATCTCTTTTTAAATATCTATCTTTTTCTTTACTCTCTTTCAAACTCAACACATACTGAATGATATTCAAGCATGACTTGAGTGGAGAAAGGAGGAATATTTTGTGTTCTATTAAAGTGTCTTGCACAGTGTGAGTCACCTTTCTTCTTCTTTTCCTTTCCTCTGTAATGAGGAAAAGCTCTCCCACTTGCCAACATTTTCGTATGATAGAAAGACGAAAATCGCCTTTGCACATAGTTCCAGACATTAAAAATCATCAATATAATGTTCAAACTAAGCACATTTACAGCATTGAAAGAAATGGGCAAAAATTTACATGCCCACCTGGTTGTCATGGTTACATTTCTGCCAAACAGAGCTGCAGCTGCGATGCTACAAAGTCATGTGACCCGAGAATGAATGCCAATTGTACCCATTCCCACAGTAGAAAAAAAGCCAGATGCTAGTGGGTGTTAGCGGGTTTATTGTCCCTTGTGAAAGTGATATTTGTGACCTTGAAAAGCTGGCAGTAAGCTTTTGAAATACTGATATGGTCGGCTGCTTGGTGGTGATTTGACAGACCAGAAGCACATTTAGCTCTTTGTCTTTTGCAACATGTTGGCCTTACATAAATCAGTGTCCTGCCTCCCTGCCAAGAATTAGATGAAAAGATTGATATCACCCTCATGTTTGTATGCTAAATATGTAGCTGGATCCAGTTAGCTTAGCATAAACATTTGAAAAACGGGTAAACACTCCCACAGTACAAAGGTAACAAAATATGTCTAGCAGCACCTCTCGAGCTCAACGCTCAACATGTTGTATCTTGTTTGTTCAAGTGGAACAAATGCTGAAGTGTAAAGAAGACAGTTGGGATTTGTTACCCCGGGAACGTGTCGGGAAAGCTGAATCTTCTTGCATCCAGTGTTTATGCTAAGCTAAGCTAACTATATTTTTCGTGCAGAGTATAGAGGGGTATCAATGTTAAAATGCTGGTTTTGTGATGAAACAATGTGTGTCCGCATTACAAACCCACAACCAATTTAAAAACACAAAAGCAAGTAAAGTCTTCTCTTTCATTCTCTTTTCAACAATAAAACTTTATCACAGCTACGTAAGGACTACGGGACAGACTGCTGACCAAGCCAACATTTCTGATAAGACTTGGTGTGATAAAATCCACACATATCAGCTTGAGGTTTGAATTGTGTGATACAGGAAAAAAGATTTTTACTCTACTGTCCTACTCTTGCTGTGAGTCTCCAAATTAGGCCAGCAGTTGGGCTCTGATTACTTGAAAAAGAACACTCACAGCTTTGGCTTCTCCAGTTGTGGTTTGGATGGAGAAGTAGGCTACGCTAAAGAGAGTACAGTGCTGCTCAGTTTTTAAATGCATTTGACAGTTTGAGAAGAAACAGCATCACAGTTCAAGCTAATGGCGCAGGTGGACAGACATCTGTAGTTATACTCAGGGTTCACATGTTGGCTGCTTTGCTATCTGTGTTCGTGTGGGATTCTTATGTGAGTGTGAACACATTTACGAACCAGAAGATCGATCAAGTGTCTAATCAAACAATGTTCCTTTAAGAAGATCTGCTATTATTATTATTTAAATTGTTATTATCATTATTTCATTGTTATTATTATGCATTTTTTGTTATTCTACAAATCCAATAAGATATTTTAAAGCAAGCAATTTAGGGCAACATGGTGGCTTAGTGGTTAACACTGTTGACTCACAGTAAGAAGGTCCTGGGTTTGATTCCCAGCTGGAGTTGGACCATTCTGTGTGGAGTTTGCATGTTCTCCCTGTGTCTACTTGAGCTCTCTCCTGGTGCTCCAGCTCCCTCCCACAGTCCAAAGACATGCAGGTTAGGTCAATTGGTGACTCTAAAGTGCTTATAGGTGTGAATGTGAGCATGAATGGTTGTTTGTCTCCATATGTCAGGCCCGTCATGGGCTGCACGGTGGCTCAGTGGTTAGCTCTGGCACCTCATAGCAAGAAGGTCCTGGGTTTGATTTTGTATGTTCTCCCCGTGTTTGTGTGGGTTTTCTCCGGTTGCTCCAGTTTCCCCCATTGTCAAAATATATATGTTAGGTGTATTTCCAGTCAGTACCCTTGAATGAGGTACTGGCTAAAATCTGGTGTTGGTCCCCAGCTCCTTAGGGATGGGTTAAATGCAGAGACCAAATTCACCGTATGCTGTATCAGTGACCAATAAAGTACTTTACATTTACCTGGTGACTTGTCCAGGATGAACCCTGCCCTCGCCCAATGTCGGCTGGAATTGGTTTTGGCTCCCCTGCGACCCAGCAAAAGATAAGCAGTTACAGTTCAAAAGAATTATGTGCTTTGTCGATTGCAAAATGAAACTACAGTGCTTTGCTGTTGAAGTGTTTTGGATATTATTTTTCAGTGCTGTAATGCTTGCAAAGTTAATTTCATTAATCTTCATCATACTGGAACAGAAACAGAGACCTCAGAGACAAAAATCTCAAAACTTGGATAAAGGCTGAAAATGTCTGTGTGAATACCACTAGATTTACTCTAAGTAAGGTAATCTTTTGCTGTCTTTATTTGGGTGAAGCAGTCTTTCAATTTTGTATTTTTTTTTTTCATGCTGTTACATGTAACATAAGCTACTCACAAACAGATTAAAGCTGTTTTGAAAATGACTCAAGCACCAGTTTACAGTGAGATGTTAACTTGAGTGCTTAAAAGTTATGTAACAACAAAAATAAGGAAAAGCAAACACGCAAACCACAACGATAACTGATTACTTGCAAATTTCAGAATAAAGTAGATAAATATACATAAACCCCCCTGCTGTTATTTCTATTTACATAGTCTTGGTTATATCAATATAATTAGTCTCTTAACAGATAATCAATCTTCCAGGGGTTCCAGCTCTGACCATGTCAAGTGTCTGTACATTGCTAACAAAGCTCCAGCTGCAGCTGGTAGATGTCTCAGATGCTCTTCTTGGTTTTGAATTATCCTGCAGCTTGTCTCTTTCCTTTTGTTTAATCATTGCATTTATAGTTTTGTTTGGTCTCTGTGCCAATGTACACAACCATTATCCATGAAAAAAATGAATGGAAATATTTATTTTTGAGGAGTTAGTGTTGTACTTTGCCTTTAATATCCTGGTCCTGTAGAACCAGTGAAAAAAATGCTGATTTGTGAGCTTCCATAAAGAGGCCAAAGCAAGAAAAACACTCCTCTTCAGCCTCTTTAAGACGAGAGCCATGTCAGCTCTGTCTCTGCCCTGTCCAACTTTTCGCCGGCCTGCAAAGCTGTGTTGTAATCCTGAAGTTCATTGCTCAGACTCTTAACTCAGCTTGGACACAGTTTTCATGAGCGGAACAACCTGGACCTGTCAGAGGAAAGCTCACTCAAACACATCTGCAACTGTTTATTTTTGTGATCGGATTAAATTGAATTTGTGATGGTGATGATTTTTTTTTTCTTAAAATAGTCTCTGCTATTTACAGGTAGCAGCCAAACAGTATTCCTCTGTACTTCGGCCCACTATAAACAGCCAACGTACAAGATCTCCTTTCAGTATCACACAATTCATACCAGATTGATAGAGAATTCCTTTCAGTCTGGGTATTAAGAAGCCTTTGTTCTTGTTTCTTTGATGTATTTTATGTAAACTGCAACAGACAACTGGTTTGTCTGTGAGGTTGCGTTATTCTTTGTGATTCCTGGAAGCCTTCATTAGGTCAGCCAGATGGATGGAGACAAATGCACCATGCAGACTGAAGGGTAGATGGTTTTTTATTATTTCTCTGTGCTGGTGGCTTCAGCTCCACAACTTTACATCACTTCCTCTGTGTGACTGGCTTTTGACCCTTTTGTAAGCCTCTCCAGAGCAGTTTGTGAAAAACCAGAGAGAAGCTGGAGCTTAGATCTGTGTGAGATGAGATCATGCTTAGTTTCGATGTCGTGCTTCTGGTCCTTCAGCCAGAGCAGACAGGGTTTTCTAGAGTTGACTCACCTTTACACAGGGATTGGCAAGGCACGAGATATGATTTTTTCTTTATAGAAAGATCTGATTGCAAGGTTGCTCTGGCCTGTAGGTCCAAAAGTAAATATCATCCTCTCCTCACCAATCCAACTTCAATGTGGGATTAATTTTCTCGTCACAACAGTCAAACATCATCAAACGCTTCCTTTCTCAATATATGAAAAATGATCATCCACTGGTGCCATATTTAGATAATGTAAGAGTGTACAGCAATGCAAACAGCTCTGTGCTGTTTGTATTCTAACCAAAGTCGCTCTGCTGCTGTTATTTTTCAACTAGCTGAAGCTACCTCACAAATCTTGTCAGTTTTTTGAAAAGAAAAAGACCTGATGAGCACACTAACAGCCCAGCTGACAAAAGCTTAGCTCAAAAAATGCTGGCCACGAAAACTCACAAGTATGAAGCAGCAGACATGAAGTACGAATTTACTACCACATGCTGTTTTCTTTTAACATTCGCCATTGTATTGTCAATGGGTTTTAAAGACATCTTGAAGAAGGGGGGGCTGAGTATAAGCTAATGTAATGTGAGGGGTCTTGGCATGCAGAAGTTTGGGAATGCCTGCTCTAGCTGAGCAAATTTCATGGAAATCCGTCCAAAAGTTGCTAAGATTTGTCAGTGTGAAACAAAGTGGTGGATCCGCCAACATACTCAGGTTAAAAAGATCCACCACTGAGGCAAGACTTTTGGAGAACATACTGAGCTTTTCCATGGCTCTGCTCCTTTAAGTCTTGAAATATACCAAAGATCACATGTTTTTGCCATAATTGAGATCTGGTCAAAGCAACGCAACTCACTAATGAAATAAAGACAAAAATATTTGCAGGGTATCAGTTACAACAAAATTGCATTCAGATGTATTGTGGGTGAAACGGTTGTGTCTTTGCTTTGTTTCAAGAAAAGTGACTTGTTTGATGATGAACAATGTTGGTGGATGAAATTAGGCCTCAGACCTCCCTGTATGTCGCATCTGGACAGCGTACTCAGGCACTGAGTCACCCTGCAGCCCAACAGAAGGGTCTCTGTATCAGAGTCATGGTGAAAAAAAAATCAGTCTGTGGTATTGAAGATGAGGCGAGTACAGTATATCGGTTTCATCTCCAGATAATGACGTAATTGTCTCTTTCTTCTTATGGTTGGTCCCATCCTCTTTGTCTTCTTCTGCCCTCTCTTTAGGTGTCACATTGCACTCAGAGATACATATAGGAAGACGTTCAAATCGCCATTCATGGAGGCTCCACAGAGATATTAACCAATTAGGATGTGTGTGATAATCCTGAAAGAAATGGAGATGAAGGGCTATGTGGGTTTTTTTTTTTTCAGCATTTCTGGGCTCTGCAGACTGAGGCCCTCGCCACCAAACATCCAGAGTCTACCGTGTTTCTCTTGGTTTAAAAAACAGAATCACTCTGAAGGAATTTGGGCCATAGTTGGTGTTATTGTGTGAAGAGAAGGCCCCATGTCCATGCAAACATCTGTGCAAAGATGGATAGTGTTGGGACTCATAACCTCGGCAATATTAGCACATGAAAGGTGGGGAGACTGCAGGAGGGCTTTCTTAACTGCTCACAGGGGCCCCTCTATTAGCCTCCCATTCTTTCTCCAACAGACACACTCATGTGCCGTTATTGCACACTGCATGATGGTCACTTTCAACATCCGTCGCTGTAACTAACTCTTCGCAGAGATTCGACGGAGTAATTTTGTCATAATTGTGATTAATGCTCTCACGGGTCACTGGCAGTGTTGAGGCAATTAACAACACTCGGTGCCCCCTTTGCACAATCAACAAGTCATTTACAAATCATTACAAGGATTTTTTTCAGAATCAGCGTGTGCATTTGTGCAAATGTGCTACGGGTCATCTGATGCAAGAACAGCTACAACTCTGCTAATGTTTCCCTTGGGGAGCGTGATTTTGGTGCACACGATGCCCGAGGGCAGCGGCCTGGTCTGAGAGAGGGGGGTAAACAACAACATGGGGGAGCAGCTGTGATTGAGAGAGAGCAGGAGGAAAACGTTCAATAACCTCTCAGTGAATCAAAGTTTTATTTTTAGAAACTTTCTGTACGGGAAACACGGTCAGAGTACAGTTGGTGTATGTTTATTATATTTGAAAAATGAACACTACAAATATTTATCATATTAGGATCGACATCCAATATGAGAGAAAATGATTGCAGCTCTGCATTCATCCAAGATATGTAAATCCATAATGCATGATACATTGCTTCATGTATGAGTTTTATCACGAGGTCATGTCACATTTTCTCCTCTACAGTAATGTAGGGTTTGTTATTGAGAGTTTGTGTAAAAATAAGGATGATATTAAGAGATTATTAGAGGCTCTGTGTGTTTATTTACATTAAATGTACTGTGGACACTTAAAATAATAAACAAAACTTCACAGTGTCCATTATTTTGACCTTTCTCAGACAAAAGTGCAAAGTTCAAAAGTTCTTCTTATATTCTCTTTCTATTTTTCTTATAATATTTTGAGCAAATATATCTTTGAACAATTTCCACTGTGGAATCAATAAAGCATTCTGATTCTAATCTTTAATCTTATTCGTAAATGTTCCACTTTGTCTTTATTTTCATGTCCTTCTCTGTGTCAAGATGAGTGCCGAGGAATTCAAGTTTTTAAGCTTCAACCGGAAAAACCAAAGATTAATGCCACATGACAGCCAAGTGTCTGACCTGCAGTAGCTGACCCTTTGCTCTGAGCTAATTGACAAGGTTTGAGAAAAAAAACTTTTTTTCCTTTTAGATGTCAAATGTGACTGCAAAACTAGTCCGTTCTCTCCTGTTAGGAAAGTTACAAAATGCATCAGAAAGACTGTTTGGCAGAAAGAAGTTTGTTTTTCTTGTATGGATGTTGCTGTGACTTGAGGGAAATATGTAAGTAATCGCCAGAAAATCTGGAACCAGAGTGAAATTAAATGTGGAACAATACAATCAGACAGTCAGTGAACCACAAAGTACTTCAAACAATTCAAAGCCGAAGATCAGAGCTCAATAGTTTGCAGTTTTGATTTAAGATTATTATTGGGTTAGCGGCACTTCACTCTTGCTTTGTCCAGCCACAGTAATGAGGGAGTGTTTGTGTTTGAACCTCCTAATAAGCTCCGCAGGGCCACGTTCAAGATCCCTTGACATTTCTGATGGTGACAAACTATCAGGGCCTCTAACGTGCTGCGTTCAGCTGCCAGCATGGCTGGAGGTACAGAGCTGAAGCAGAGTTAATGGTCCTGGCGTTGAGTTAAGAGGTGACATCACACATCGTTACATACACACACTCCCTAACATGCACACTCGTATGCCGACACACACACATTACTGAACTCAGGTTAACTTTACCACCTTGTAGTTTTTATTAAAAATCAGTTTGAGCGAGGAGAGGGATGACCCCTGTTAACCTCTCCAAGTCACATACACACAGTACACATCCACACTAAAATGTTATGTTTGTCATGCTCAGCTTTTCATGATGAATAACTGCTAAGTGGAGTTTCATTGGCTGCACATCTGGGAGCCCTTACGGCAAAAGATGGAGGGAACATGTATTAGAAGTAAAATGAGTACAAAGACTCCATTCGTCCTTTATTTCTTTGTCATTCGCTGCATTTCACATGGCAAATCTCTATTCTTCTGTCAAGGTGTCAGTTTTTCTTCTGTCTCTGTGGTTGAACTCCAAACCCCGATGGAGTTCTGAAGGCAACGCTAGATATGACTTTCATATGTCTCCTCGTGTCTCGAACATTCCTCTGCCTTTGAGTAAATCTGTACAATGCTGGCTGCACAGCTTCATACCAAGGTGTTGAGTGGCCTTATGGTTTTATTATTTTTTCAGAATGCTTCCAGCATGTTTCACAAAATAAAACACAGCCTTGCAACAAAGACTTTAATTCACTTTTTAACAGAGCTCTTGACTTGAGAAGTGCATGGATTTTTGTCCTCAAAAGTGGCAGTGAGTCACCACCAAACAGATTCGCATGCTTGTCTCTCAGGTTTGCTGATGGATATGTGAGACACGTCGTGGTGAGCTGATCTGTGGTGTTTATTTGGGCTCGGCGCCTGGCGAGCCTCAAGTACCAACACGCTACTGAAGAAGATCACTCATCTGTCAATAATTCATTTAATCACGTTGTTCTGTTACACTTCAGTCAACTTAATGATTAGATGTGCCAATAATTTATCACGTCTCATTTACTTTCCCTGCTCCTTGTTTAAAGGGAGACTTAACTGGAGAAACGTCTTTACATGTTTACATTAGCTGCTGTGTTTTCAGACACAACATGTAAATCCAGGATCTAGTTTTACAAGCAATGCGTGATGCTTTTAGACATTTTTAGTTCACATTTTTCATTTACAGGTAATTAAACTTGTACATAAAATATGGCGCTAGACCTTTTACATCCCTTTTCCATTATATCTCAGGCTTCATGGCACCAGTCACACCACCTGCATGGTTTAACTGGTGGATGTTGGCAATGATCCCAAGAACACAATGAGTTATGAACTATTACAAACAACTGCTTTTCATTAGAGGACATGTTTTTGTGCAGCCCACAGATCAGTCATAATGTAACCACAAAGGTAAGTGCGTGGTGAAATGTGGAGGATAGAAGGCAAATGACATGCAAGCTGTTTGTCTTATAAAGTTTAATTGAAATATTCACGCTGAACAAAAGTAAAAATATAGAGATTAACACTGGAAGATAAGAGTATTCACCCTCTGACTTATAAAATGTGACATAGAACAAGCTGCCCAATCTTCCCATTACAGTTGAGGAAAATACTTGCTTCCTGCAGATTTTTGTGATGACATCAGTTTAACACATTCAATTCATCCAGTGATTGGATTTCCACTCCAAATGAGGACATCCCAGCCAAATCAGTGATGAAATCAATGGTTTTATCTCTCAATGCTACTGCTTTTATTTCACTATAACAGAGCTTCAAAGCTGATCAGTGAGCAAAGACGAATGGTTTGCTTACTGCCCTTTAACTCAGCCTGATGTTTCAATCAGTGGACCCCTCTCATCACATACACCACTGTGCTCTGCCTCAAATAATGCCCATAGAGGGAAGTTAAAAGTTCATCCCATTTAGCTCTAATGTTTTCCTAATGGTCGCTTGTTGACTTAATAGTTAAATAACAGGCATGTGCACTGTCCTTGCCTTTCATTCGTCCTTGTGAGTAAAGCTAAACACATGTTCTCACATCAAAGTCTCAGATTTACCCTCTGACCTGTGATTACAGTGAGATTACAGCAGCTGTGTGTTTGCCCTGGATAAACTTGCTTTAAACTGAATATAACAATTACCTGAACTGTGCCTATGTGTCCACCAGTGGGTATATGTGTGTGTATTTATGATTTAAAAAGACTTACATGTATGTACTAAAATGGTAAGAATAACATTTAAAAATTTCCTTTTCTACAAACCAACTGTTTTGTAAGAAATCTCAGTCTGGACAACTCAGTTGTGAGAATACAGTTCCTTCATTTAAATGTTTTGATTTAATATATAAATGCATAAGAGAGTACAAAAATAAAACATTTGTATAATATTAATTTTACATATGGCAAGGAGACTGAAATGAATAGATGGATAGATCTCCCAGGCTTTAAGAGTTAAATGCAGCTACACATTCAATGATCAAAAAAAGAACAGAATGAAAACAGCATGATTAACATATAAAAATCAAGACAAAAGACAGAATTTAATGATCAGACTTAGAGATTATAGTAAAATTTGTCGTTAAAACTTGAATACATCAGATATAAAGTGCATTGCTATCTGCATGACAGTTGTAGGTAGTCACATCCATGTACATCTATTCATTGTCAGTAATGGTACTACAGTAATAGTTTCTCTACTGTGGCTATAACATAGTGTTTTAACTACCGATGTGGTAA
>JAPXVT010000003.1:15697152-15709648 GCA_029823135.1 Acanthurus reversus | reverse complement strand
ACTGACTTTTCACAGACTGTGCAGAGATGATAAAACACACACAAGTAATTACATTCATATTAAATTGTCCTCAGGATGCCATTCATGTTTGTTCTCTGCAAACGTCAGTTTATGCAACGCTCGTCAGTATTTTCCTCTTTCTTGAAATGAGCAGAAGTCATGATTTCCTCATTTCTCATCACTGCAATGACTGAGTCTTATGTGGAATAGGAATTGACATATAAGGTTAAGATAATCCTTTCCTAAGACCATGACACATACCAGCACTTCAATGAATCTCGGTGAAAGAAAACCAAAGTTTTCCTCTGAGCTTAAAAAAGAAGTGTGAGTTGAAATCCCTTGTTTGATACTGTAACAAATAATGAATGTCTGTTCAGGTTCACTGCTACTACCATGGACACATTGTGGGAGTGGAGGACTCCTCTGCCAGTGTGGGACTGTGCTCAGGAATCAAGTGAGTAATCCTGCATGAACAATTCTATCATCTTGTATCTCTAATTACAAAGAGATTATTGTTTTCCTGAGTAGACTGTCAGATGCAATTCAACCCATGATGCTTTGAGACTGAGCGTCCAATCTAAAGAGAGGATCAGTCCCTCAGCATCTATTCCCTCCATCATGAACACCATTACGACTGCATGTGCTCTGTGTCCGTGAAAACCAATCAACAAAGGCCCTCTGATTAAAGACACCATTTTTCTGCTACAGAAGACTAATTGTGCAAATAGCTGTGGACATGTCTTGCAACAAACAGAGATCAGCTTGAAACTGACTGTAAATATGCAGAAGAAAAAGAACACAGGTTTTTCTCTGTCCACATTAAGCTCATATTCTGCACTACAGGGGTTTCGTGCGTCTCCAAGACCAAGTGTACCTTATCGAACCTCTGGCCGGCGCTGAAGGACAGCAGGATGACGGACAGAACTCTGAAGCCCACAGTGACGAGGGTCTTCACGCTGTTTACAACTACAAACACCTGAGGAGGAAGAGGAGCTCCTGTTCCCATGGAAACACGACCACTTTCTATGATCACGGAGCTCATCCGTCTGGACTGTTCCAGCTCGGCCGTCTGGTAAAGACACACAGCGAGGACACGCACAGATACACACCAGGGTTTGACGCCTCCAGCTAATACCTGATATCCACGACTTCGTGCTGCGTTTTTTATGTATATGTCCAGTAATATTTCAGCAGATTAAGTGATGAAACTTGAAACTGGAGCGTTCCATTAAAACACTTATTGTGCTGTTTTAAATACTGTTAAACCAAAGTTTTATTTTTCCATTTTCACCATGTTTTATGTGTCGTATTTGTTTATTTTGCAGTTTTTATCATATTTGATTGTATGTTGGAGATTTGGGAGACACCTCAAGTATTGTTAAATGTCTTTCATCCTTTGTGTTCTTCAGAAAAGCAGAGCCCAGACTAAAGACCGTACGGGAAAGCCCAGGACAGTGGAGCTGGTTGTGGTGGTTGACCACACGGAGGTTTGAGTCCCTGTTTTTTCCTCTCTAACTCTCTCTGTCATTGCACATGAAGCCCACACACTCTTCCCTCACAAGTAAATCTTTTTGTCTGAGCTGTTGTTTGAATTACTAATTTAATGATAACATTCTAATAATGATTTATTATTCTAATTTCTTTTTAGTATAAGAAGTTTGGCAGTAAGAAGACAATAGAGACCAGAGTGCTTGAAATAGCAAACCACGTGGACAAGGTATGTTTGTTTCTCTGTAATATATTTAAGTGATTCGACCTTTTAAAAGATCAAATCCATTGAACTTTGCAGAAAAAAAGAGTCGGGACTGTAAAATAAGAGCATTTTAATTTTCAAATGAGTGTAAAAGCTCAATTTTGTGTAATTTTATGCAATTTCCATTCTGGACTAATACAGTATTTAGTCTATTTTTAACAGTAAATTAGAGAATTTTCATTGGCAGCAGACAGGACATTTTTCTCACAATGCAGCACAGCCACGTGGAAGAAATCGGTCGTGATACTATCTGTTCTGCACTGACTGGAATCTGACCAGTTAGAGGAAGGAAAAGTTCCCTCACTGTGAAAATCTAACTTTAACTGTGAATCTTCACACCCAAGCTGAAAATTTTCACACATATCACACAATCCTCTTTGCATACTCTGAAAGAGTAGTGCCAACATGAAAGCGCCATCAGACAGCATCAGACCCAACAGTGGTTTCCTGTCACAGCATTGTAGGCCATTGGTTCTTTGATTTGTAGCATTACATGTTTGACTCCACCACATTCATAAACACTGATTTAAAGCATTATCAGAAAATTCATTCAGTTTTAGGGGAATCGCCACTTTCCAGTTTGCGCTAACATGCTGCTCTGTTTTAGCTTTATCGGCCCGTGGGTGTGCGTGTGATGCTGGTGGGTCTGGATATCTGGTCGTACAAAGATCAGATAGAGGTCAGCGCTAACCCTGAGGTCACCCTTGGCCGCTTCCTCGAGTGGCGTCAGCGGAGCCTGCTGCCGAGGACCAAACATGACAACGCTCAGTTCATCACGTAAGGCGCACTGAAAAGACAAAAGATGATGGTGTTGAGCTGTCATAGCTTTGGTCTGAAAATTTTTCCTTCTCTCCATTCAGAGGCGTGGATTTTGAAGGTTCCACTGTCGGCTTAGCAAACACCAATGCAATGTGCACCTCTAACTCTGGGGCTGTCAACGAGGTAAATACACTTTTTAGTTTGGTAAATGTAAAGGAAATGATTGGAAAGTGAGTAATTTCCATTTTATTTACTCCACTTTTGTGTACTATACACACAGGACCATAACACCAACTCAATAGGCGTGGCCTCTACTATTGCACACGAGATGGGTCACAACCTGGGCTTGTCCCATGATACCGAAAACTGTGTCTGTGGAACCTTAACATCAAAAAGAGGCTGCATCATGTCTGAGAGTGTTGGGTAATTTCTGTTTCTCCCTTGCACATAAACTCCCCTAGATCTACTCTTCTTAAACCCAAAGTAAAGTGAATATTTACCTCCTCTTTCCTTGTTCTTGCTGTCTTTTTCCAGCATTGTGTATCCAGAGCTGTTCAGCAGCTGCAGTCAGCAGCAGCTCAGCAGGTTCTTGGAGGAGGTCAACCCTGCCTGTCTGCTGGATACTCCCTCGACCAATCGCGTCTACGGAGGACCAGTGTGTGGAAATGCCTTCCTGGAGCCTGGAGAGGAGTGTGACTGTGGAACTGTAGAGGTTTGTGCGTGCCATGCTCACACACAATAACATAAACAAAGCACATAAAGGAGTCTGGGATGTAAAAGTCTGCATTCCGCTCTGTCTGTCTCATAGGAATGTAAGAATCCTTGCTGCAACGCCACAACCTGCACACTCAATGCAGGAGCCCAGTGTGCAGAGGGAGAGTGCTGCCACAACTGCCAAGTAAGAAATACTCACTATGTCCTCTCTGAATGCGTGAAGTCACACTGATGCTAATTGTGTTACCATACAGCTAGACACTGTCTGTCTGTGCCGTCTGGCCGGTTATGTTCAAGTGTACTTATTTCAGTCATTGGTACATCACCATCTGTGTTTCCTCTCCTCTCTGCAGCTGAAACCTACCGGCTTCATCTGCCGACCAAAGACAGGAGACTGTGACCTGGCAGAATACTGCACTGGCTTCTCTGCCTCCTGTCCGACAGACGCCTACACCCAAAATGGCCTGTCCTGCAACCGTGGAAAGGGATACTGCTACAATGGTCAGTGTCCTTCACGGCAGGACCACTGCAAGAGACTTTGGGGACCAGGTAAAACACATGTGAATTAGTTTCGATTAAAGTTGCTTTGTTTCTGTTATATGACGCCTCTTATGTCTGCAGCTGCCTTGTTTGTTTTTCTCTGTTGATGTAGATGCTGAAGTAGCTGCAGATGCTTGTTTCTCCCAGTATGGAAACTGCAGGAGGACGCTGTTTAGCCAGAGATGTTCAAACCGGTAAGTCATGAAAAGCCTGAGCAGAACTATTTTAGTGCATATTAGCATTGTGGTGTTGTTAGTTTTTATATGGATGATTGCATTGAGGTTTATTGGTTGCAGAGATCAATCCTGTGGGACACTTTTCTGCTCCGGAGGCTGGGAGTTTCCAGTGACATCCAGGAAGTCCTTTTACACAGTGAGAGGTGGAGTCATATGCAATGAGGCAACTATGAACCCTGAAGATAACTACCCTGCTGATCTGGGCATGGTGCCTACTGGTACCAAGTGTGGTAGCAACATGGTGAGTAGAAATGCCTATTTTGCTGTTAGCTGTTAGCATCGGCAAAACATCTCTGCACTCTCATCTCAATGTCTCTATCTGTCTTTCAGGTATGCTATAATCAGCGCTGTCAAGACATCAAAAGCATTAAAGTGTATGGAACAAGTGACTGCTCTGCCAAATGCAACAACCGCGGGGTAAGAAATCTGTTAAATTCACATCACTTAAGAGCACAATGAGCCACAACATCATGACCGACTGTGGGTGTGATCTCTGGCAGGTTTGTAACCACGAGAGCAAGTGTCAGTGTGACCCCGGCTGGGCCCCTCCTTTCTGTGACATGCCGCTGACAGAGCAGCCTGAAGGTATGGGTGGCGTATGTTATGTCTGTCTGTCCAGACTTACATGCACTGATCTGTGTATCTGCCTCTTTATATGCTCGACCTTTTAATGACCATGCTCTGCACATGGTTGTTTGTGATTGAGCTGTTTACCACCAAGATTGAATACTTGAAACAGATTTCTCATGGACTCGAAAACAATTGCACTCTGTTCCGATGAGCGCATGCAGACACTGATTTAATGGAATTCCCCTGTTAGTCTGTACAAATGCAGTAATGATGTTACAGTGCATTTTGTTTCCTGAGCAGATGACGTAAGATGATCTTTATCTTTACGTTGCTCATCCATGAGCAATAAAACAATATTGTAACAATCAATGTTTGTTGTATGTGTGTGTGTGTGTGTGCAGAGGAAGATCATCTAATGGTGTTTACTGTGTCACTGGCGGTCGGCCTACTTTTGTTATCAGTCCTGGTTTTTTGGAGTTTGATGTGCTGCATTAAAAAAAGGCGACCTACAAAAAGGTACAACATGTTATACCTTTTTCATCACTGTCACTTTGTATTCACACCACCTTGTTTACCATGTCAAGCTTTAATTGTAACTTCTGTGTGTTATTTCCTTACAGATTCCTCCAGTCTAAATCAGGACAATTTAACCCATTGTTTCGATCAAGCAGTTCACGAGGCAGCCCTCGTCTGGGGTCCACACACATCAGCCAGCCAATTTTTGTGGAGTCGTCAGCCACTCAAGCCTGTAAACCTCTGTCCTCTGCTCCTACCAGACCATATACAGGAGCACTGAAGCCCAGCAGAGCAGCTCCGGAGGTGAGCTGTAGCATCAGAGCGTAGAGATATCATGACAGTGACACTTTATGTCGCCTTTACATCTTTTTTTCTACATTACACATTATGTTTCCATTCATGGCAAATCTCTTCACATCTTTAACCATGTCAGTGTGCTGAGTAGTGAGTAGTGGGCTGAAATTTGTACCTAGAGGAAGTGTACCTGAGTGGCCTAGAAAATGTTGAAACCAGCAAACATTATGGTTAAAAAAAGACTAGTCAGACTGATTCACTCATCTTTGTTTTCATCCTCTGCAGCCACCTAAGAAGTTTCCAGCTGTCCCTCAGCCATCAAAGATTCAACAGGTAATCTGATCTGCTGTTTTGTCTTTAGTCAAATAGAGAATCATTAATGTATAAAAGTGCAGCCTTTAATGTCCAGGTGTCCACTATATTCTAACCAGTAAATAAATGCTTTTCTTCAGATTGTAAGGCCTTTCATGCAGCCATCAACTATCCCAAGCAAGCCGACATATGCTGAGGTAAATTTGCATACAGAATTTGGAAATTGCTTGCTTTCTTAAATCATGTACGAATAGTTATTATAATTTTTTCTATCTTATCCTTTTTAGAAAAAGCCACTACCTCCATCCAGACCTCTGCCACCACTTGCAACAAAACCTGTGAGTGATATTAAAATTCTCCTCTCTCTTCTTCACCAATTGTTTTCATTTTTCGCATTCATACACATAACTCTTCTCGCCATTTGCTTGAAATGTATAAATCTGTTTTTTTAGATCATGAAGCCAAAGCCTCCGATGCCTCCAGTGAAGCCAAAGCCCTCTGTAGGCCTGTCTCCACTGCCACACACTCAGCTGGTATGTACTCAGAAGGCAGCCACAGTCAGCCGGACTTTCCAGTTGGCATTAATAAATTCCTGACGTGGTTAAAGTCATTCACGTTTACAAAGCTGTCTGTGGTTTTGGACGTTGTCCCAACACAGCAGTGTAATGAGCAAGCAGTGGCTCAGTGTTAGTGAATTAGTAGGCACAGAGACAAATAACACAACTTTTTTGGAGAAGGAATTTGTGAGTTGAACTAAGAAAAAAACTCATCAGCATGTTTGTTAACAGTACTTGTTTTTCTAGCTTGCAGGGAGAACTGCCCTGATGCCTTACAGCAGGCCCAGATGACAGAGGGAATAATTCATCCTGGTGTAAACACTGAGATCCTCTGACAGAGGACACTTGTCGTCCCACCTAGAAGGACTTAGAAATCTTCTCTGGAGACGTTCGTCTGTTTTTAAGTGGAAATAAGAGCCACTAAAGGATCAGCAACAACAAACGACAGAGCTTTTCTGTCAGTTATGGTCTCCCTGATGAAAAACCGCCGTCTGTGTCTTGCTTACGTAAGCCTTCAGTATGTTGATGAAAAGCTGAAGCCATGATTGACAGGCTCAACGTCTGTGCTTTATAAATGACAAATGGCTATGCTGCCATGATGATGGGTCTTGCTTTTTTTTTTAAGGGAAATGTCTCTCTTTGCCTTGATCCTTTGATATGTGAACACTTTTTGAGGCAATTGCACTATCAATGCTGTAACTGTTTTACTAACTGTTACTGTTCCCTCACATAGTTTTGGTACTGCTTTTCTAAGAAATAATGTAGTCAAGGGATTATAAAATGTTGCACCAACGCTGGCACTTTAAGGTTTTTTCAGTGAAGAATATATGGCAAAGGTTCTGAATGGTCCTGTATTTTTTTGTACTAACAGAAGTATGCTTGACTTTGTGAGACTGAAATATTCCATGCAGCTGTTATGTCTTCTATCTTCACTTGATAAATGTTAATTTTAATTCTTTGAGGGATTTTATATTGCATATTCTATGCATCAAACCTGATCGCACACACTCATAATGCCAATGATTGTTGTCTCTCCGTTTATTGAGGGTTCTGCCTTGATTTGTCCTCCAAACTTTGAACTGAAAATGTATCTGAACTGTTTCTATTTATTGAGATCTTCCTTTTGTTTGTAAATTGAGCCTACAATAAAAGATTACAAAAATCCATTTCCTGTCTTTATTATCAGACGCCATAATCGGTTTCCATAGTTAATTAGCGGTCGCCTAGCAACGCCCTAACAACCTGTTGTTGAGGAAGCTAACAAGCTAACGTTAGCTCAGTAAAATAGTTTGGCTCTTTGTAAACTGCCCCGAGACAGATGTTGCTTTAAGAAAAATGGACCGAGAGCTGAACGAAGAGGAACTTCAGGATCTGTACGCATGGATAGACAAAATACCTCTGACCCGTCCCAAACGACACATCACAAGAGACTTCAGCGACGGAGGTAATAGTTGACTTAGCCTTTCAGCTTTGTTAGCAATCTACAGGGAGGGGGTTACTAAACAAGCAAAAGGAGTAATATGACCTGGTATAAGTTCAAATAACCATTATCCCCTGCTACAGTCATCGTACATGACTCAAAGGTCTGTTTATTTACTTGTAAACTGACTCTCTGCTGGACTCATTGCAGTGATGGCTGCAGAGGTTGTAAAGTATTTCTTCCCAAAGCTTGTTGACCTGCACAACTATGTTCCTGCCAACTCCACACAGCAGAAGCTCAGCAACTGGAGCGTCCTCAACAGGCAAGACACCAGCGATTTTTATTCATTTGTTCATCTAAATTACATGTGCAACATACATATAAACCATTGCATATAGTGAAGGACAGTTGTTGAGCACTGCCGTGGGTCTCTGCATCTGGTCGTGAGAACCACTCCAACACACACCCACTCATCCTCTCCCTCGCCACCAATATGGCACACAGCCAGCTACAGCTTTATGGATCTTCACTGTAAACACATTTGCCCCTGTGGTGTTTCCCATCATCATGCATGGGTAGTTAAATCACTTTCGAGCTGTTGTTCCTGGTAAGTACTATTGTCAATTAGAAACATCTGGGCTTAGTTTTTATTTTTTTTCCTCTGTGGACAGGAAGGTGTTTTCCAAGTTGAATTTTCATGTGCCTGAGGAGACAGTTAGGAAGATTGTGCTGAACACTGCTGGAGTTATAGAGCCTATACTGAGCACCCTCAGAGAGAAGATTGACAAGAAACTGGAGCACACCGCAGAGAATATACTGGTGTGTGCAGTACATTATTGCACGTGTGTTGTTAGAGACATAATACAAACACTTTATGTCTGTTAGAATGCTTATTTCAAAATATATCAATTACTGTGGCCCTCTCCTCAGCTGTGGGGAAGCTAAGCTCTAGCTTGAAATATAGTCACATTTTGAGTACATTTTTCTTTTGAACTCAGGATTTGGAATATTATGACACCAGGGACCAGGTGAAACCTCCTACAGGTAGAGTAGCTCTTTTCATATTCTGTTATTACACAAACCCTGCCACGACCTTCATGTTCCTTTTTTTCCCCATCAAAGTCTGCACATTTGTAAAAGCCTCTCTCCTCTGACCAATATATCTGTTGTCATATTTGATCTCTCATCCCACGATGAGAGAGATTTCATTAGAAGTTCGAGCGAGTAAGTCAGAGTTAAAGGGAAATCAACTGAATTACGGAAACTGAGACTGCTGAATTAACAAGAATGTGATGACTGTGTCTGACTTAATGCCTTGTGCAGAATAGAGCATTAGGTTAGTGTCATCTGTAGAGTGTATTAGCTGACAAAGTCAATGTGTAACCCTGACTAAAGCTGCACAGTCCAGAAATGACCTATTTTTTAGCTCAGGAAAGGAAGTGGATGTAATTTTAGACTCTTTTTTTAAAATGTTGCATCTACTGGCCAGTGTACAAACACAAAATCAGCATGTTAAAGACACAGTGAGGCGTTTTTTGGTTTCTTTTTTGTGTGTCTGTGAGAGCTGTTTGATGACTGCCGTGAAATGATATTTTTCCATAATCTTATCTGCTTCCTGCCGTCTCTTGCCTGTCCTGATATTGTCAGCATTTGTGCCCTGCTAACAACTGTCAGTTAAAGCTAATCTGTCCTGAGACACAAACATACCTACATTTAACAGCATCACACAGGACTGATTAGAGAATGTCGCAGCCTTTGGGGAGTGAACCGGTGACAGGTCTCTCTTCCGTTTCCCACACCTCATCTGTCTCCTAAACTACTCTGTAAAGCTGACCTCAGGATAGCGCCTCCTCCCTCTGCTCTTTCCTCTTCCATCTACACCCCATCCACTATCAGACTCACAGACACACAGCTCAGGTCCTCATATCAACTCCCAGCATCAACAGATGGCCTTTATCGCTGGCCTTAAAGGCCTCCTCATTTTTCTCCATCTGCTAATCTTCCTCCCCTGTTCCTCCCTCTTTCTGCTTACAGTCTTCGCCTGTCTGTCTCCTTCCCTCCTCCCTTTACCCCATTTGTGTCAATAAGATTGATTGGATGAATCCCTGCATGTTTCTAACAACAGCAGAGTTTTTAGTCATTACGTTACGTTGAATGAGAATCTTATGGAATAATGTTATGGTTTTGTTTTGTGGTCGTCAGAAATTCGTCAGACCGAAGCAAAACATCTGGCTCAGCTGGCAGGAGAACAGCTGAAAAAAGATGAAAAGAGCAGACTAAGAAATGGGTATGACCAAAGTGTTGTTTTTAAATGTCTGTCGAATAGCAGCGTTTGTAATGATATAGTGTCCTTTGGGGTTTTTTTGTTTTTTATTGCACAGCAAACAGCAGCACACAGTGCCAATTTACTCAGACATGGACCCTCATTTTCGACTAATCCTGCAGGAAAAAGAGCAAGCCGTCATGGCACTGCAGGAGACTGTGGAGGTACACACACACACACACACACACACACACACACACACACACACACTCACTGAAATCCAGGAAAGATTTAGCTGACTGGTAAAACATCTGCAAACAAGACTAAGACTGTCTTCCATTTTGATGTCCTGAAGAGGAAGAGCTTTGTCATACAGTTACACCACCTGTAATAATGTTGTGTGTGTGTGTGTGTGTGCGTGTGTGTGTGAGATATTAAGGTATGTGTGATACATATGCGTCATAAGCTGTGTCAGCAGTGGTCAGTGAGTCAGTATCTGCTCAGCGGATGTAGCTTTTTTTCTTCTCCGTCTGTGGCCACATGTGCATGCTAAGAAAGAGGCAGAGGAATCACACAAATGTGCAACACTTCCTTTTACAGGTTCAGGAAGTTTTTATTAGGTATAAAATTCACAGTTTTACAGATAAACTCTCATAGTTTTACCAAATCCTTTTGCGTCCTTTCTTTTTGTGTGTGTTTGTGTGTGTGTGTAGATCCTGCAAATGAAAGTGAGCAGGTTAGAGCACCTCGTTCACTTGAAGGACATGCGTATTGAAGATCTGACGCGGCATCTGGAGACATACAAAGCAAAAGGGAATCCACGCTGATACATACATGGAAGCCAACAATATGTAACATTTTATTGTAACTGTCTTGTCTCTGTCTCTGTGTTATTATAATTGTGCTGAGATCAACCCTGTCGCATCTACACATCTACTCAAATAAACTCTTACTTTGTTAATATCTTTAACTGACGCAAAGGATCTGTTTGAATGTAAACCTTTCACACCTGATGAAATGCACCAGTAGTTTTCAGTCGTGCTGTTAAAATACTAATTGTGTTTTTGTGATTAAATAGCAGAGGTTTTGTTCACTGTCGTAATGTGAGAGGTGCGCACATTTCTAATTTAAAATTGAAATGTTTCTATTATCATGCTTTGATAAGGGCAATTGTTTTCTCTACGATAGACATATTTTTATGCTCCTGCAAATATGACATATTATGTCTGTCTTTAAATCTTATCCAAGGAATTTCTACTTTGGCAGTGAAATGCGGATCCGCACAGGTGCAGGTCTTTTTTATCGGAGAAAAAGATTCAGTAAATCAAAGTGGATTTGCGCATCTCTTGAAATTGTAGCAGCAAATTTCCAAAAAAAACATTATTTATACCTATACTGAAGCAGGAGCTACTCTGGTCCCAGCACGTTAAAGTGGGCTACATTCAGCCAGCAACACCTATTGTTCATAGTATCCTCATCATGTTATATATTAATTAGGGTTTTACTTGGAAAACAACTGGAAATGTGTTCATTTCTCACCACGGCTAGCTTAAAGATCTCCAGGAAACGTGAGAGAAAATATCGAAACTGACGTTATTTTGACAATCTGACCACATATTTGGAATGTGCATGGTTACTCTATCGCCTTAAAAGTTTTGAAAATAATAATAAAGTGATATATTTACAGTCCTGATTACCCTTAGGAAAATACACAATGCCTGAGGGTTGCTGCTTTACACAGAAATAGGATGTCTCACCTGGTAATAGCTTACTGCTGGAGGGAAGACTGCCCATGACAAATTTCATGGTGTCAAATCTGGAACCATGCAGCAGGTGGTACAGTAGCATTCCCAGCTGCCAAACTGTAGCAGCAGCCTCTGCTTCCCACCATATATGCCACTTTGAATGGGCAAGTGCAAAGGTATCTGGAATACACAGATAGAACAAAGGGAGAGTTTTGCAAACATGTAACTAAATATTCCTCGAAACTTGCAAATAAAGAGCTTGTTTAGAGGTGAGATATGGTACCATGTTTAGGACCAGGGGATCTCTGCACAGAAACGACCACAGCCCAAGTCAATGATACGGACATGCAGGACGCTGGAGTTGAGCTCAGCCAAGATGTTTTCACATCTTATGTCCCTGTGAAACATATTTTACCGTGCATTTCCATAGCTGCCTTCATCACCTGAGTCATTTAGATCTAAGATAGAGACAGAGACACTGGTGAGTAAAAGGACTGTGACGTAGCATTTCCCCCTGAAACAACATTCAGACCACAGAACAATGGAGCTATTGTTGCAACAGAAATAAATGCGTTTCCATCCATCTGTTTTCATGTACATTTATGAGATCTAGCTGGGGATATCAAATTTCTCATTTACATTACATTTAAAGGCCTAGTCACACCTGAAAGTGGTACAAAAAAATCAGTCTTTGCCACTTTTTAATATATTCTAAACTCTTGCTGATGTAGCCCCTATGGCCTACTTGTTCAGTTAGCAGGTGGACTGTTGTAGCTAGCACGCTAACAGCTCTCGTGCAAACTGCTGAGTCTAGTGA
>JAPXVT010000003.1:15530886-15544407 GCA_029823135.1 Acanthurus reversus | reverse complement strand
AGCTGGTTTAACAGAGATCCCTTCTGAGGGCGAAGAATATCACAACAAGCAAGTCAGCTTGAGTTTTCCCAAAATGGTCAACAAAGCAAAGGTAACTGTTTTTTAATCTCAAATTGAGTTGTGCAGTCTATAATTTTGTGTCAATTATAATAATTGAATATAAAGACTTGCGCGGAATAATTTTTCTGAAGGGATGAGTTTCTCTTTTCTCTTAGTGCAATGGGGAAAAAAATACTGCAAAAACAGGACTGAAGTACTCAGTAATCAGAGGGAAGTTTAATGATTCATTAAAGATATTGTGTTGATGTGGGATTGCTTAGTTTTAATTACAAAGTGTCCTATTTGCTAATTGAAATACTTGTTCACGATGTGCTTTGGTAGCAGCTAAAATGCACATACTTGTCTTTTACTCGGCTCACAGTTTGATGACACTTTTTCCTCATTTTATTGAACTTCTTCCTGAACTTTGCACAATACTTGTGACAGAATCTTGTGATGTTTGTGGTTTACTGTAATGTCGGAAGTTTAGGAAGTGAACTGATCATGACTAGCGTGTCCGTAATTTCTTTCCTCCATTTATTTCCTCCGTAAGGTCATACACTTCCATAGCTGTAGGCGTTTGACGCATCCAGCCAAAAGGTTCTGTCTGGTCCTGGGTGCTTCCTGTGTTTTTTCGCCTCTGTGACAGTAGTACAACTTCCTCGCTTGTGAAATGCACCTGGGCCGTGTTTTCGTTATGCTGGTAACCTCAACAAGCTGTTGCTCAAAAAAGCTAAACATGACGTCATCTCCCCCAGGGAGCTGTTACGGTTCAACTTTATTGTAGCCTGATCACAGAGATGTTGTAGCTGTTGTTTTAGTTCTGTAAAGGTTATGATAATAGATGATCACATCCAAACAAAAGGCAGCACTGGTAAACATAGAGGTCACACCTGTGTGGCTCACAAGTCTTAGACAATCTGATAGTAAACGATAATACATTTTTATGTTGCTTGACTTTGGATGAATAAAGTGCAGGTGTGCTGTTTCTGCTGAGACTCTGCAAAACAGGCCTTCTTAAAAGGTCATATTGCCTATATTGATTTAGATACAGTGAGAACTGTTCAGACTCCTTTGTAAATTTTTAGCGGCTTATTAGTGTTCAATAAGTTCAGAGGGGCACCGTAATGTGACACATGGTCAGTGACACATAGCATCTTGCTTTAAATCAGATCACCACCTGTTTTTCGCTTCATTATTTCTACTTCCGTTTACTGTCAATTACCAGTTTAAGATACAAGTATTTGAAAAATCATTTAAAAACCTGGAAAAAACCCTTTATTTGAGCCTGGGTTTTTTGTTGCATGTTTTTTCTCATCACACTCTCCTCGTTTCTTGTCATTTCTCTTCTGCCAATTCCATTCTAGCCCAACAAATGCATTAAAATGCCCCCAAAAATGCTTTAAATATGAATGGTCTGTCAACCCCTGACACAGCTGGAGTCCCTAAAAATTTGATGAACTTTGGTTTGAAGGTAAACTGACTGTTTTTCATACATTACAGAAAGAGTCGGGACAATTTGTTTTTACTATGTTCATGTTAACTGATAAGAGATCCTTTAAGTACTTCTCTGTCATTGTTTATGTGGGGTGCTTTTTTTTTAGGTGTGGTAATCTGGTATTTTTATTCTCGTGCCAACCATTTGTAATTGGTTCCCAAACTCAGGCTCTTCATCTCCTTTTGATTTTCTGAATTACCTTATTTTCAATTCAGTTCACCTTTTATTAATGAGGGACAATGCATATTAATAAACATTAAAATGTGAGTGCACCAGATTTAGCCAAAAGGCTAATGTTCATCAGCCGTCCCTGGCCAAGGTGTTTCAAAAGGCTACCTAAAGGACAGAGCGCAGAGGTGATTGCAGTGAGGCAGCCATCAAGGAGACGTAGTCATACAGTGAAGAATTTCCTTCATTTGTGCTGCTTGGTGCCGTTCACACCAGCTCTTTGTCAGAGGCTTTTTATGTGCAATTCATTCTTCAGTGCCTGGTTTCTTGTGCAGCTGCCAGAACATGTCCAATACATTAGATCAGCAAAGTCCCCTTTGAGGAATTTTCAGAGTAGCTGCCCATGTTTTGAGTTGTTTGACTTAGCTTGAAAGACATCAAAAGGGGCAGATTTTTCTGGTCACCTTTTGGCAGTCTTGTAGTGTTAGCAGAAGGTGACTCTGATGTGAATCAGTAGCAGTATATTTCCCATTGAAGAAAACTTCTGATAGGAAAATCAACTGAGGAGTAGCAGTAGCGTGGAGCGATGACAACCGACTCAATGACTTCCCAACTGGTTGATCTGGGATACTGTGATGTTTGACTGGTGAGGGCCGGTCTGGCGGACTATTGTATCGCCACTATTCACCAATGTGTTCGTCAGGCCGTACCCTCTGACTTCCAGCTGGCAGACCAGATCAGTGTGGCAGGAAAGGGTCCAATGATCCTGCGTAACTGTTGCTCAGGTGTTTGTGTTGATGATAGCTTGCTGTATTGGGGTCAAAGTACTGGGTGGGCTGGATGGACCACAGTTGTCAGGTTACAAATTTACAGTTCCGTTTCAGTGGCTCTGAATATGTTTTTCTCCACTCACGGCCTTGATGTTTGATTTCCTCTTTGGTCTCTGAGCAGCGAGCTTTCCGGCAGGGTTATTGAAAGTGCACAGTCTGCCTGTCCTGTGAATGATGATCCTTTTACCTGTTCAGTGGGGTGTATTGCTCAACAAACCAGCTCCCAAAACTGACATCTCAAAAAAAACCATAACATGCATGAAATTTCCCAGTGTCTCATTTATTTATTCGTAGAAACTGTGTTAGCTTGGCATATACTTCATTCTATTTTCTGTGGTATTTGCACCCACAAACACAAGCAGAGAAAAAAGTTAAGGCAAATGTGTGCTTCACTGCTGCCTCACTTCAATTTAATTGTTTGCCAAGTGTGACACAGCACAATGGTGGGTGTCTCATCTCACTGTGAGGCGTTGAACTGCTTCCCAAAGATAAAAAAGGCTCGAAGGCGTTTAACACATTGGGTGTGGGTTAATTGATTACTCTGTTTTTTTACTTTAAACTTTTGTCAGATTTCTTAAAAAATAAATTGGTTCACTCGTCATTAGGTAAGCTTAAGTAGAAACTTTCTTAAAAATGTTATCCCTGTTACAACATGTGTGTTAATCTTTGTTTCAGGCTATGAGAACACTGGTCATGACGAGCATGCCCACTGAGTGAGTACCTCAGACCTTTAAAAGTGTTAGTCTCAGGCCAGGGCCACCCAACCTGCGTGTACCTCAGCAGCACGAGTGTGTGGTGGAGCTTCTGCGTCTCACTTGTGTGTGTGTCGTCCAGCAGCGTTCCTGTTGCAGCACTGAGTCTGCCAGCCTTGTCTTTATAGAGAGTTTTCCTTTGATAATTCCCTTCAATAATGAAATCTTTCATGTCATTCTAATAGAAATTTGATTCATGTTGCATTTCAACAGAAAAGCGTGTGCTCAGTCGTGTTAATCAATAACACAAAGAAAAGAATATTCAGCAATCCTTCCCCTCTTGCTTTATTTCAAAAAATATTTGAAAGTCACGTCTGCTTTGAAACTATAGTGAATGTTGCTGGCGTGATGTCAGTATGACTGTCAACTGATCATGTCTCAGTGTATTTTAGCAGAGAACTGTGCCCGGATTTCGGAAAAAATTGGCAAGACTCCTGAGCTCTAGTGTTGCTGGCTGCAGGCGTGTGCGCGAGGTGCCTCTCGCACACGCTGTGTGGCTCCTCTAATCTGTTTACATGGGTGCCGAAAAAAAAAAAAAGGCAAGAGGTAAGGTTACGTAGATGTGCTGCTCACGCAGGATGTGTGGCCCAGGTGTAAAGATAAATGTCACCAAGCATTAACTGCTAACAACATTTGTATTGTATTTGAGGTAAAACAACAAAAAAAATCCAATAATAATAAATAATAAAAGAAATAAACATTTAAAAAAAAAGGATGTATTTTTTAATAAAGTGTGTTGAATGCTGTCTGCTGTATTCACCTCATGTAGGAAGCAGCATGTAGTGGATCAGGTGGTGAAAACACTGGGTGGTTTTTCAATCGTTGACCGAGTTTGCGAGAGCACAACTCATGTGGTGTCTGGTGGCCGCCGGCGGACTCTCAATATTCTGCTTGGCATAGCTCGAGGCTGCTGGATCCTCTCTTTTGAATGGGTATGTATTTTTGTTTGTGCTTTGAAGATATTATATGCTATTATTTAAAATGAAGATTACATGTTCTGCTGTCTTTAATTTTTATTTGTCCTGCGTAGATTCTCTGGTGTTTAGAGAAAAGGCAGTGGATTCCAGAGGAACCGTATGAACTTTCAGACCAATTTCCGGCAGCACAGGTGAGCGCCAGTGTTAGTACTAGTGAAAGTGTCCGTAATAAAAATACTACCAACGTTTAACTTCTCTGTAAAGTTGCGAACAAGTGGATATATTGAAATATTATAAACTTTATTTTAAATTTATGTGGAGATATATATGCTTTTGTTTTGCACTTCCAGCCGTCTCCTTAGCTCTGAAGATGTGTGTAGCAGCATACTAATATACTGCTACTTCTTTTACACAGAGCAGAAATGTTTTTAGTTAATTGAAATATTATCTTTTAAAAAATATTTTTACCGTCCTTATTGACAGAAAATTCACAATCCATCACATTAATTCCTTCAATTTTAGAATAAAAATTTCTTAAGTATCTAATTTATTTTCTCAGTGTAAATCATCTTTTCAGTGACCTTATTTGGCACCCAAAACTGATAAATGCTTGTAGAACCAGAGCCGAGGAAGTGGGACGGAAACCTGCTAATTTTTATTGCCAGTCATCCATTTTCGGTCTGCTTGTTTTTCCTGAAGCATCCTGTGTGAAATGTGAATGTTGCCTCTTCCTGAACTCGTCATTCATGAATCACTGTCCCCTCCTGCCACTGCAAGGGCACACGTACGGTCTTGATGCAGACAGATGTCAACACTTTTTCTCTTGAAATTACATGATGTCTTCTGTTGTGACAGACAAAGCATTTTTATGTCCCTGTGGCTGTTTGTCATGCCTTTCATCTATGGACCCATCCAACATTTGGCAAACGACATGCTTCCCTGTTTTCATCCAGTTCCCGTGGAGACAGGTGTAGTCTACAGCTGTTGTCAGCATTTATGATTAACTGATGATAAACTGATCGTAGAATTTTAAATTTTTTTTATTTTATTTTATTTTATTTATTTTTTTATCGTTACTAAAGCAGACAGCTTTAGCAAATTTTATTCACATGTAACCTAAAATGATATACCTTTGTCCATATAGTGATGCGTGACCTCAGCAAATTACTGCAAGATTTAAGGCCTATTTATACTTTCCATGTCAGTGGGGGTCTTTGGTATGCGTGGCATAAAAACTGTCATCCACTCATGTCTGCAAGAGTTAACATGGACCTCTCTGTGGATGTCCGCATACAGCCCAAAATTTGTGACCCAGCAGACTGTCCGCGTGAAAAGCGCGCCAACTGCTCGTGCTCTAGTGTATAATCTGTTGCTCCACTCTCCAGTCCAGTTGGTACAATGGCAACATTGCCTTTTTCCAAGTCTTTTTTGTACAGAAAGTCTTTCCCTATCCAGATTTATTCAGCGTGACACCCGGCAGTTTTTGTTGTCCGCAATAATAAAAGTGCAGCAGGCCTGTACTCTGTTGCGTCCTCTCAAAGCTCTTTCACATGTGTTAACAGAACAATGTTTTGACTTGAATTGTTTTAGTGTAGAAAACACTGATGCACAGCATATGTCATTGCAAGCTGAAAGATCTCTCATTTCGTTAAACAAAATATAATTCCTCCCATGTAGATAACAATGTGCTCTTCTTCATATCTGCAGTTACCTTTATTTTTCTCCTGTTGTCTGTGCATGTTGATGTGGATTTAGTTGCAGCTGCAAAATTATTAGTCTGGCTAAAAAAAGATAAAAGACTAGAAAGGCACTCAGAGAGCGCATATTTTCGCCAAGAAGCAGAGTCACACACATGCACCTGCGTGGGTACACGCACACACGTACCCCTCCACCCCACCCCCACACACATACGGAGGAGAGGGAGAGTCATTTAACAAAAGGAGGGGGACACCCCTGCTGTTCCCCCTAAGTCTCTGATATGGCAATGTAAAGTGTAAAGCATTACTGTAGTGCCCCATATGTTCACGCAGAGTTTGGCACTGATCAGAGTAATGGCCCCCAAATTTTGGCCATTTCAACTCAGAAACACAGCTGTAGCGCCCCCTATGGGTACAACGACACGCCTGATACGCTCCCAAATTGAATGGGTTCATCCTTGGCCCAGTCTACAGCCTTCCTCCAAGTTTCATGGGAATTGGCTCAGTAGTTTTTCCGTAATCCCGCTCTCTAACAGACAAACAAACACACAGACGGCACTGAAAACAATACCTTCTTGGCGAAGGTAAAAAAAAAAAATGTAGCTACTAAACTTCTTTTGTTATCTTTTGTTTATTCTGCTGCAATCTGTATACTGTATATCCCGTATCACCAGGCTGCATTGTTTTCACTATGAATGAAGCCGCATTCAAGTCTGCACGCCCAAACGAGTCCACAGCCGCCTGCGGACGCGCAATGTGGAAAGTATGGAAAGGCCTTAAAACTGAAGCCCACATGTCACATGAGGCCAAAATGTAAAGCAGTTTCACTTTTTTAACTTTACATGAACTCTTTGTAAACATTAATCTTCCACTGTAACTATCCATTTATATCTCTAAATAGGACCATTGTGGGGTTGTAAATGTTACAGATGTCACCATTTGATTAGCAGGATCTTCATATTTAGTATGTGGCATTTTTCCCTGGATTTGTCAGGTATTTAATTCACTGAATTAGCCAAAAACATACATTTCCAAGTGGTTATGTAATCCATAACAGTTTATAGATTACATCCCTCAAATTAAACAAAACAACGATACAGTGATTTAAAATTATGCAAACTCTGATAGAGGATTTTAATATGTCCACATTAGCAATAAATCACTCCTGTGAAGATTTGGAAATAAAAATTGAAATACTTTAAAAAACTGTGATTAAAAGCAACAAGTACAATGCAAGTTTTATAGCTTGTAGATTTTTTATTTTGCACTAGAAATGATAAATGACAGTTGTGCATTCACCAGGCGATTTATTGTTATACTGTAGAGCAGGACTATTGTGGAAAAGGACTTAAGAGTTCAGGTCCATGTGGTAAACTCTCTGCCTTGTGGCCCTGTTTTATTTCCAATTTCAGGTGTATAACAGCTGACAGAGCATTACAGTCAAACATAAAAAAAAAAAAAAGTTGGTAAGAAGTGTTGCTTCCTCGCACAATTTCTCATAAATTCTGTTTTCTGTTGTTTCAAAATAAACATTACATAAATAAAAAAGCAAAACAAAAACATTCTCAAAGATTCCAAAAAGATCGTCAACATATATAAGCATGTGGAAAGATACTGCGGGAATCTATGAAAAGAATTCCCCTCAGTTATGGTGCAATAAATTGTTAATCTGCCACTAGCCAGGAACTAGCACTCAAGATCTGTTACAAATCACCATCATATATAATAATGTTAAATATCAATCTTAAAATCTACATATAAATTAAACAACAAATGTACATACTGTACAATCTCTGGTGTGAAACAATATCTTTAGACAAATGTTTCTGTGGCATTTTTACATTTGCATTTACATTTTAGAAACGTTTTAAAACACAACAATCACTATGAACCAGTTTATCTGCATGTTGTACCATAGTCTCTTTTTACACAGGCAGCTATTATTCAAGACAGAGTTTAAAGGGATTACATAACATCACAATGAAATTAAACTGTCACATTATATGCTGGTCTCTCCTATGTGATCATCTGGCTGTTAATGCATGTAATTTTTATACCTATAGTTATTTATAAACACCACAGTATTTTCAGTAAAGATAATTGTCATTTGACAGTCCATTTTTCAACGTTGTAACACATAAACATGCACAAAATATGTCTTTCCAAAGGTATGCAGGAGTATTTTCATTAGGTGCTTTGGCTTCCTTGAGAATTTTTATTTTTGGTTTTGTTATTTGTTGCTGTTTGTCAGGCAGTATTTCCTTTCCACCTCATGTAATATGAGCGTGTCAGTTCCAAGAGAACCTTAGAAATCTGCCGGTCTGATCATCATTGTAGTGGACTTCAGTGAGTAGCCCGAGCCTTTCCAGTAGTACCATTTGATTCCGTTGAAGCGATTTGAGTTCTGGCCTTGTTGGTAGTACATCCCGTTCAGATTTGATGGACCACAGGCATCAAACCACCAACCTAAAAGACAAGAACAAAAAAATTGACTGTAATGTTGTTAGAGAGGATAATGCATGCAACTCTAATAGAACAAAGATTGTCTTTTGTCTAGCACGACTCTTCTCTAAATGCCCTAATGCTTTGTTCATAAACACCTTAAATAATTTACCACGGCACAGCATAGAAAATGATGCTTCAAGCAGATGTATGTCTGCTCTGCTTAAGCATTTCCTCAGTGTTGATTGTAGTTTAGCATTGGAATGCACAGCCATGTTTCCTTCTGCCTTTTGCTCTTTCTGCATGTCTGCTGCTTTAGTGCCTCACACTGCGCAGTGTTTAAGTCACACATGACAGCTACGGCTCGTCGACGACTACCCACAGTGCACAAACTTGTTATTCTCAGGATGGCGAAGTCATGACCTACATTACTTCGACTCTGATTGGGTAGTACTCATTGTCTTTGATGGTTTGGTTAGGCATGGTTTAGGCTTGAGAAGTGAAGTTGGTGGGGCTGGAATGCAATGCCCCTGCCTTATTACTGCACCGAGCTGAAACCACAGAGGAGCAGATTGACTCACTGCTTGCTCTGCAAAACGTCTGCTGAGCTCACTAGAGCTCAAACTAGAGCAAATCACAATTGTGAACATGGAGGTTTTCTATTCTGTGCCATTTGGAGACAACCACAAGTCCTGAAAAACATTTGAGCTCAGCAAACTAACACTGTGATCTTCTCTTTATAGAATTATTAGAGAAAGTCAGATTTTCAAAGATTTGGATTTTTGATCAATTGACAGATTAAAGTTGGCATAGCAGAACCAGATATATCTTTTTTATTATTCGACAAATTTAACTTCTTTGTCAAAACTTGATGCCTGCGTTACCCACGATGCAAATAGCCAACTGACAGTCCCGTCGGTTCTGCTGGCAGTGGCTAAAGAAGTCTGAAGTAGAGATCTGGTAAGCTGGCTTCTCTTTAACACCCCTGGATCTTTTGGTTTTCAAACTTGCGGTCTCCAAACCAGCTGATGCCGGAGTGCAGAAGTCCTCTACATTTTTTTCCACACATGCAGCAGTGCTGTTGTAAACAGACTTTGATGTGTGCAATCAGTTCCCCTCACGTTCCCCCGTAAGGACACAGGTAATGGTTGAGTTGGACTGAAAAGCATTATACTGAGAGGTGTGCCCAATATTTTCAGCCCCATTTACCACCAGATTTATTACATTCATTCAACGTCATGTTCATTCAAAACAGGCAGCTTCAGACGTGTAATGGCAGATTCCTCTGGTTTCTTTGTATGGGGTCCGTGCCACTCAGCCACGACCGTGCACAATGTGCGTATGGAATCCCATGTGAGAGAGACCTCTCATGGGAAAAAGGGACAGGGTTAGGGTTTTCATGCTTTCATGACTTGGCAGACCCCAATACAGTGGAAGACAAACCTCTGGCAGCGGAGACACTTTCAAGGGAACGGAGGAGGACCCTTCAACTTCAAGAGGAGAGAGGGAAAAGCTCTGTTCCCAGGCTATTAATGTCAGCCATTGTAGGGGCTGAATTCCCCAATGAGTTGATCAGTGATTAACTCTGAGCTAATTGTGCTCTTTGACCTGGCCACAAAAGTATGAGAGCGCTTGAAATGCCCTTGAAGATTTTTGGGGGAAGTGCCAAGCCTTGCATGAGTGGGAATTTGTTCAAAAACAAGTGCCATAAGATACTGACGCCATTATTGTGTTTTTCTAGTTTGCACAATTTTTCAAAAGCACAAGTTATTTAAAAGACGTGTTTCTTACCCCCTGTTGTTAGTTGTGAACATTTGCAAACACATTTGTCGTTGTCTGCATCCTTTGTACTGAAATCACTTCCTGGCTGCCCAATGCTGCTTATTTTGCCTGCTGTTCCACTGTAGCCTTTAAGGTGTATCCTGTAGAATGGAAAAGGAAAAATGAAGGAAGAGGAGGAGGAAGTCCATGATTGCTGTTCCTCAAAAGGCAATGTTCCGCTCTCTTATTCAGTTCTTCGGTCATAACTTCGCTATTACTGGATCTAAAATGGGTTTTGGCATAAGGATTAAAGTGTGAGCTTTTTGCTTTGTATTTTTTTCAGATGTTTGTGGATTTCATAAGCAGCTTAATGATTTTTTTTTGTCCTGCTTTTATATCAAGAACTCACATAATGCTATCTCTGTAGTTTATTTGTAGGAGTTGTTTGAGCCAACTGAACCAACTAACTGAAGACCTAATTGGTCATAGTCAAGTAGACTTAAGACCTGAATAGAACTGTGTTGAATTGGGGCATTTCAAGGTCTGTTTGTCACATTCAAAGGAAGTATCCATTCCACTCCTGAAACCAGCTTAGGTTTGGAAAAGAAAATACTTGTAAAGATTGTGTTGTTGCCAGGGGGTGCAAACTTAATGTTAGAATTCCAAGACATTTCATGTATTTCCTATTTTTCAAACACTGACTAGTTTTATTACATTTTCTTTGGGCTGATGCCAGAACATCAGTGTCAGGAAGTAAATACTACAGCAAAGAACCTCTATCCAGAGGAATTTCTATAATGTGTTTTGCTTGGAGTTCAGCATTAATGATCATGAACTATTGTTTTTTTAAGGTAGCCTTCAGGCTGTACCAATATGTATGAGACAGCCAGAGACGCTCTCTGTCTGTCGGATATACATTAAATCATTGAAATCGCCTATAGCACTGCCATTGTGTACACTGATGTCTCATTTTTGTAGTCAGTGAATAAGTTGGAGAAGATTAGCCGGTTATTCTGAATGAATCTTTTCACTCTATTATCCCTTCTGTTTGAATTGCTAAACAATAAAGAGATGCAAGTGATGATTCAGAAATATGGTTCAGGTGGGAGAAAGAATGAATATACAATAAATTACCTAAATTTGGTGGTGTCATGATTTTATCTTTTGGAAAATGTGTAAATTGGTTAACTGTTACACTACACCTGAGTTATTTTAAAAATAGTGTTTGAAAGATGCTTTTTATTTTTTTAAGAATTCACCTTTTTTAAGGACCTTTTATTTCTGAATGCTGTCATCAATATAATGGTCATATTCTTCCAAAGAATTGCAAGGCTCTGAGTTTTGTGGCTGTGCTTCACTGTTGCTCTCTGACTGAAAGCTGGCAACATTTCCTGGTATGTGTTCAGAATAGAAGACTTAAAAAGCACTCTCGTAAGAGAGAAGCATAATTTGCTGAAGGGTATTTTGTCCGTAATTACTTGTGCTACCTGAGCTGTAACAATTTATCTATGAGCAAAAATTAAACAGTGTTCAGTAATTGCCACTGACCATCCAACACATTAATTCATTTTTTGATATCGTCAGCACAACGCACCTGTAATTTTGTGCTTCGCTTTCAAGTGAAAACTGGTCATATTGTGAGAATCCAGAGTTTCCCTCCCAGTCACTCAACTGGATCCGTAGCTTGTAGGACTGATAATTTGTCATTCTGGAGACAAATTCATTTCCTAACCAGAATTCACCTGAAGGTTCTCCAAACCCCTGAAAAGACACATAATAAATGTAATTAAACCGTGTTAAACCTCTGCATTGCTGGATTATAGGTTTCATTTTTCTGTTAGCAGCTGACATACAGAGGAACATCATATACAATACATTTATCTTCAATTGCACAGGGCTTTTTTCCCTCTGAGACTAGGTTATTTCATAAGGAGTCAGTTACGTAAATGCTCTCAAACATTCACATTAACAAAAAGATATTGATAAGAAAGAATGCCAGTTTAAACTGAGCCACAGTAAGGTAGAAATAAAGAGAATGACAGGAATGCTGTCATCTGTAATAACTGCACTGTAGGGACTTGAGATTGGACTTCAGATTCATTTGGCGTGATGCCTTCCTATTTATGTCCTGCGATGCTGCTCACTATTTTTAGGAACCATTTTGAAGCCTCTATAATATAAAAGCATAGTTTTGGCTGCTATTGCAGAAACATTACATGTTCTGTGAATAGACTCATTGTAAAATAATGGTGATTTCAGGATGTTAGAGGTTTGTTGCTTGCATTGTTTTCTTGAATAGCAGATAATAATCACTCAAGATTTCTGTGCCTTTAGTTCAGTTTGTCTTTTCTTCTTTCGATTGCTTCTCTGAGTTGCTTCTAACAGTGCAGAATCAACAGGCCCTTAAAACACCTTCAGTCGATGGCCAAAATCAAATCTGGCCACTGCATTGTGTATTTGGAACAAAAACCGTAACCTAGGTTTTATTTTTTAAGGAAAGAATTTCTCCGTGATAGCTTGTACCTTTTTGTATTCTTCCCACGTACGGTGAAAGTCAACACGGCCGTCAAAGCGTTTTTGTAGTACTGTCCAACCACCTCCTTCTGTCTCCATGTCACAGAAAGCCTTCGAACACAAAGAACAAGGAGTTGCCGTAATTAATAATTCAAAATCAATGCTCTGTAAAGAAATTCTGCCTAATTATAATTTAACAGTGACCTCTTATTTGAGACAGGTTAAGACGAATGTCAAGTTGCAGGGAAGAGAGGCACAATTGTTCAAGTCTTATCTGCTGAAAAGTATCTAAGGAGATCACAGTTTTAGCTCAAACATGCACATCAGTCGTGGAAGTCTGAGAACATTTTAATTGAACTGCCCCATCCTCAAACACAAGTCTGTTCACTGAGCCCTTGCAGAAGTGTGCAGTGTTTTAAGCGTTGGGGGGGTCAGTGCATGTCTGTGTGCATATATGCAATATATGCATTATCGTGGCTTTGACAGATGTTTGCTTTTTTTTACAACCAATTTACTGAGCGGGGTTTTTTTTATTCCAGTTGTGGTTCATGTGAGTGCATTACCTACTTACGGTTAATCTAGTCTGATTAATTAAAAAACTATTACTTTACCTTTACCTCTGTTGTGGTGTTGGATAGCGTCAGAGTGTAGACTCCACTTTTGGTGTTTCCAGACTTGAAGACAGCAGCGCAGTCTGTGAACGTGGTGGGGGTGTCCTGCATCATGCCAGGTTTTCTCTCTGCAGTAGAACTCAGCCTTGTTATTTTGAAACCACACAACTGTACAATGCAGCGTGTATGCTAATGCTTTGCTAGCCTACATGATGTGGTACTTTCAAGTTCTTTCATTGAAAATATAGGTAGAGAGAATATGTTTGGATATTGAAAGTACGTGGGCATTAAG
>JAPXVT010000003.1:15515921-15527769 GCA_029823135.1 Acanthurus reversus | reverse complement strand
AAACCACACAACTGTACAGTGCAGCATGTATGCTAATGCTTTGCTAGCCTACGTGATATGCTACTTTCAAGTTCTTTTATTGTAAATATAGGTCGAGAGAATATGTTTGGCTGTTAAAAGTATGTGGGCATTTTCATTTATAAGCGCACTGAAAGTCTGAGAGGTGTTCATTTAAGTTAGGTGGCTTTCTTTTGGGCACAGCAGCACAACCACATATGATGGTCTCAGCAAAACATAGGTGGTAGTTGTAGCATGGTTGTTTGATTGGATGAGTTTGTGCAGGCATTAAATTGTGTCCACCCCCCAGGATTATCGTTGCTCTAAGTATGAGTATGTTTTGTTTTTTTTTTACAAAAAATAAATATAAAACCTTAAAGAGTGTGTGCCTTGTCTGCCTTACACTGATGACAGTAGCACAGGTTAAAGAGAATATAATGACCTGGAGTACTGACTCACCTCGGGCTGAGCTCTCAGAGATGGTGTGAATGAGGTTGTTCACAGTGTCCAGCAGCTCCTGCTGCTGACGCTGCAGCACAGTGTTGTTGGAGGAGACTTTGAGTAGCTGCTGCTCCAGCTGGCCGATAATGGCTGTTTGCTTCAGTATTAGAGTCTGGAGCTGTTCCTTCTCCTCTCGGAGCATCTTCAGCTCCGCCTGCCTCTGCTCCTCAATGTCACGCACTTTTTTCTCCAGAAAGCTGAGGAGAAACAGGCAACAGGTTCAGCACTGTGCGGTCGTGTGTGTGTGTGTTTTTGTCTTGTCTTTTGACGTCCTCACCTGTTTTTGTCATTCAGCTTGTTGATTTCATTTGTTTGGACAATAAGTTGTTTTTCCAATTTGTTAGTTGACAAGGAATTTTCAAGAAGTCTACGCTCAAGTCGAGTTGTGTGATGAATGACCTAAAAGCAAATGAAAAAGAAGAAAAATTTCAGCCAGTTGTAACCCAAAGACACTTTGGCCTCCATCCCTCATCTGTCAGTTGATTTTTCAATTCTCTTGGCTGTGATGTATTATATTAGCCCTAAGAAAGGCCCAAGACCCTCTAATAATGCAACTTGTTTTCCCCTCACAACACATGTTTAACATACAACTTCTTTATTATCATCAGAGGAGTTTTTTTTAGTTTGAAATTATGCAGCTGCATCCAAAAACTCTCCACTTTGATGTTTAATACAGTGTGCAAATGACAACACGAGCAATTTAGAAAAACCAGAGAGACAAGGATGTCACACAGGAGAGGGTATGGCAAAAGAACAAAAACAACATGTGAATAAAATCCTAAATAACATCTTGTCTGGTCAACAGACAATTTTGTCAAAATATTTGGATATTAAATTCTGAATTCCATTAGTGGCCCAAGTTCAACAAAAGCACAGTTTGCACCTCCAGAGTGAGCACACAGCCATTTGCAAAATGGAAAAACATGACAGGAAAGAATAACCAAATTCCGATACAGCAGACGTACCTGAACAAGGGAAACTTTCAAAATCCACCTATTTTCACAGACAGACATACTGAACTATACTCTGGGGTTGGGGACCTTGCCTCTAATTTCCCATTTTGGAGGAACTGAACTCAGCAAAAAGCAGGTTGTTTACATGGATTGTAGCTATGTGTCTCCAATGGAGCTGTTGATGTCTTTGAACAGACGGATGTCTGATTGTGACAAACTGATAGACCCTTTCTGTGGGAATACGAGTGTGCTAATAACAGGAAATGCTGTAGAGTTGGCTCACATAAGGTCACTGACGTGTAGCCACAATAATAAACTGACGCAGTCATACCTGTTTTTCCCTCCGCTTATTTTTTTAACCCTCTGAAGCGACATTATTTAATGCAGTGCATTGCGGCAAACATATTTTGTTCATGTGTATTTTCAATAGCATGTTATTCTGTTTTGAAACCTATTCAGTTTATACTTAAAACATGTGCAAACTGTTTTGACAGTTTGGCTTTTGCAGTATTCTGCTGCGTAGCATGTGTGTACTTTGTCGCGTCGCTTCCTTCTGTATGTTTAAAGCAGCTGCCAACGCAGCCTCACCTGTGCCTCCACATTGGTCAGTTTCCTTGTTTGCTCTGCAGTTTGGCTCAGCAGGTTCGTTCCGATTTCAATCATCGTAGCCGTGTGGTTGTGCACAGCGGTCTGTTGGATTTGGACCATGTCCTGCTTCATGCTGTCCTGTATGTAATTCTCTAGCTGCAGCACAGAAAAAAAAGACAAGTGTGAGACAGTTTGTAAAAGGTATCGAGAAGAGTAATCAGCGAGTGGTTTTGTTGCGCAGGACAACTTTTCATTGTTCATACAGTCGTTCGGAGAGGACGGCTGGGTGCAGCTCACAACGGCCTGCTGCTTCATAATGTGCATCGGTCCCCCCCGTAATGTCCGAGCAACAATGGTATTATCAATGTCAAAAATCTGTATTGCCTTAATTAATGGTAGGCTATATTTGTGTGCACTGCAGACATAGATTGATGATATATTGAAGTATTATGATGAGGCATTATTTAATGAAAGCTAGAGGAACAGACATGAACAAAACATCCCATGAACACGAGGTATTTTCAGTTGTTATCATACAGTGTCAAGCCTTTTGCTAGAATGAAAACCTTTTAATTTGAAAAATCTCTCAAATGTAATGTTGACACAATTCATTCATTAACTTGTATCATCGTGACTCAGAGGGGTTATCAAACATTTACAGTTGTGGTGTAACCTTTCCCCTATCAAACCTCTTAATCATAGGAATAACACAATGGCTCTGATGCCTACAGGGTGGGAAAAGGTCACTATTTCATCTTTACGAGATTTGTTCTTATCTACCTTACAGTATTGCCAGATTTAGACTGAGACCAATCATTAAGTTATTTCCTGCATGGTGTTCCTGAGTGGCAATCAGGTCACACGACTCGTAAACAGGATGGAAGTGTTGAGTGAGGAGTTACATCCTTCATGACAGTATGAGTGTACAACTGGAAGCCAGCGTCACTTGAATGTCATTGTCATCTAAAGTAAGTTTTGCATAATCACCTTTGTTATTTACCCATCAGTCAGCAATGCAAGTGCAAACAGCCAGTAGTAGTGTTATTTTTCTAATGGGAAACACAAGCGACAGCTGCAATTTGTGCTAATTTTGTTTGTCTTCCGCTCATGACTTCCAGCTTGTTTATGTTCTTGGATACACACGGGGATGTGTGGTAGTTGGAAGGTTGTCATTTGAATTATTGGACAGGATGTCCCATTGACATTCAGCGATCGTAATCAGTTGTTTACAGTGTGTGCCTCCGAGGCGTCAGTAAGAAACGACTCGGTTCCTCATTCACAAGAGAGCGTGACAGCACATTGTTTTCCTCATTAGCCGGTGCAGCGTGAATAAATTTCAGAAATAAAGTTAATCACAACTAATGAAAGTACTGTCATTCTGATTTTGACCTAATGCAAAGAAGATGTGTAGTTGCGGATAAGAGGAAGGCTACTTTTTGAACATATGCGACAGCCGTGCGAAGTTAATGTCAGTCTGATTCCTCCAAATAAGATGATGATGTCTTATTTTCTCAAGTTATTTCACCATTTTGTAAGCTTTAAACCCACAACCCAGAAAATCGTAAACTCTTGTAAGAGAGAAAAAACATTGTTGTTTGAGAGCAATTATATATATCATCTATCCATCCATAATCAATCTGTCAATTTTCTTGACCTACTTATTCCTATTTAGGTTCATGCCATGAACTTTATGAGGAGCTAAACGCTTTAACTACTTAACTAATGCAACGTTTATCCACTGTATGGTTGTAGAGGAAAGTTGGCCTTTTTATTTTGTCTTTAACTAGCAAATATTAGGAAACAAATCAGTTCTCTACCACACTTAGACATTATTTTTCTGAGATGTGAGTTGAGGTAGCACATGTGCCTCCTCATGCCGTAGTAAGGCCTGAACTCTCTTGGTAAGAACTGTGTTATACTTCAGGTGTTATTTGACATCATGACTGTTGTAAAAAGTGTAAAAAAATGAATTAAAACTTTTCTAATTTAAGGCAAATATGAAGTTGAATTTAGTAAAGAACATTTGTGTCATTAAATTATAACCATCCCACTGTGGCTGTGATTTTCCCTCCTATTTGTCTTCTCTTGCAATTTAATTTAATGAAGTCACACACACACACACACACACATTACACATATACAAGGGAGGCCAGGTACTATAGACCTCCTCTGTTCGTGTGGGGAATATGTAACCTGTCAAATGTGCTGTTGGACTTTGGGAAATCCTCAGCTGTGTTGCATGCAGGCTGTTTTAATTTCCGAGGCAGCATTGAGCTGTTTGAGCTGTTGTACGTGTGAGCATAGTTACTGAGTAGCAGGGCGACATGATGAAGAACATCAAAGAGGAATGCCCTCTGAGCTCTCCTGTGGAACAGATCAGAGCTTGTTTTATGTTACGAGATGGAAATTGTGTGCTCAAGCTGTGAGGTGTTCTTGCGTTGTCTGGCTCGTCTTGCATGGCGTTCTTCAGAAATCTCACTCTTGAGAGGGAAGTGTGGGTTCAAGAAAGGAGACCTTCTTTTCTCTAACTGGCACACGTAAAGGCTCAGCACATTGAAAGGGAAGTATGCATCGCTGGTGTGGACACCTGTTTCAAGTCTTTGTCAAGTCATCAACTGCACTGCGTTCCTCTGCACTGCATAAGAGTGTCTCACGGACACTCCATTATGTTCCTTCATTTATAAAATAAAAATAGATTCCCAAAGAATCTGTTGGCCTTAAAAAAAAGATCATTTTAAGTAAAATATGGCTGATTACACAGTATTTACTCTTTTTTTATTTTATTTTGATGTGTGACTCAACTGTTTATTTGATAAGTTCATTCATGCAAATGTAAAACTTTGCTCTTTTGAACTTGTTATTAACTTTTGTTAAGTGAACCAGTTTCATCACTCTTACTTTGTGGTTTTGGTCTGGCCTTACTCACGTCGGTACATCACTTAAACACAGAGCCGGTGGTTTAGTTTCAGACTGAATCATTTCTTCACCACATGAAAACAAAAAATCCTTGAAGCACTTTTCATTAGACTGGAAGTTAAAAGTTGCTGGAGTCTCGAGTTCAAAACTATATTAAATACTGCTAAGAAAGTTTTAACAGGAAATCTGGCAAAGTCAACAGGTGATCTTTAATTATCCTCATGTTTTTCCATCATTTTAGGTGTTAGCTTTTTCTTTGAAGCTACTACCTTCTTTGGTTCTGTTTAGAAGGGAAGTGTGAATATTTCCACTGACACCTTTGTAAATGGTTGATTTTTAGCTCTTCAGCACTTTTTTTTTTTCTTACACATCATCATGCTCAGTCGCAGATAACTAACTAGACTTAGTCCACTTTCCTCTGAAAGAATCCTCTTAAATAAGTCACGGTCTCTTGTATTGTCGTGATACCATGGGTGAGACACAACTTTACCTTTAGCAGCCACTGTGTGTTGTTCTCCATAGTGATCTCCAGTTGTTCCAGCCTCTGAGCTGACTCGTCGCTGTCCACGGGCCCATCCTTTTGAACTGGGTAGTTGTAGCTGTTGCTCTGAGTTTGGCAGTTTTCCTGCTCTGGCAGCAGAAAGGTGTAGCTGCACGGCCCGTTCTGAATCTGATATTGTCTCTTCCCCACTGCACTGTATCCTGTCCCCAAACCAAGGCAGAAGCTTAAAACTAGCAAGTCCACTTTCAGCATCTTCATAGCAGAGCTGTTTATCCAACCTACAGTTCTAACTCCTTGGATTTCTCTTTAATCTTCTCTCAATGACTGGATGTCTTTTTCCAGCACCCTCCAAGTGTAAACAATCCTCGTGAGGTTCTGCAGATTCCTTTTATGACCTCTCAGTGGTAGGAGGAGAAAAAGCCATCAGGAATTAGAGGTAGAGTGTCACTCCCTTAGGTTGCCGGTGCCAAGCTGCATGTGCTCTCCTTTCATCAAGCCCCCAACCACTTGTTGGAGCCGCACATGGCCCCACTGATTAGCTGACTGTGAGCTGAAACCACTCCCCCTCTCTGTGGCCAGTCACTGTGAAGAGCCGTGAAGTGGAGATTCCTTTCAGTGCGCAATGTCTAAACAACAGAGGAGCAGAAGCACACACCTTCCACCACATCCGCCACAATGCTCACATGTTTTTTTCTCCTTTAGTTGAAAATACTCAGGATGCAGCTGTCCCCCTTCAACACACTCTTGTGATAGTAGCAGTGTCCATCCCATTCATTGAAGAATGTTTCCCGGCTTCTGACAAACACACTAGCATCTTTGAATGGGATATTCAAAGGAAAGGCCTTTGTTTAAGTGACACTATTAACTATTTCCACACATCTCCTACGTAGTTCTTACAAGATGCTAAATCTTTATTAAAAACAACTTCAACTTCCTTTTCCTGAGGCTTTTTCCAGTTTGGATTCATGGTATAAAAAACAAGCCTAAATTCGCAGAATCTGTAACTAGTACGAGCTAAAGTCACCGCTGATGATGTCTGACCACAAAATTTGTTTTTTTATTTGCATCTGCTTCAGGGAAGATTTTTGCAACTTCAAATTAAATGTACTGTGAAGCATTTTTGACCCTGACCCTTTCAGATTGAAAAAGTCATGGGAAATGTGTGGACTGTGTTGTAAAAAGCAAGTTAGGCTAAATTGTTAATTGTTTTAAATATGTTGGCAGTTGGGGAGTTTTCTGTATCCTGTCCATGCCATCAAAGTGATCCAACATGATTAAATCGGCACATTCAACTTACATTTACTGTGTTGTCACCCAACAGTAAAAACATCAGACTTATTACTATTGCTTCTTGTCGTCATTTGTAGGCAGGTTCTCATGTTAGTGAGATTTGAATATTTTCAGATAATCTTTGTAAACAACATGCCTTAAATGCTCAAAGATATTAACTTGTTTTCTCTGGCTAAAAAAAAATATTATTGTTACAAAATGGATTGAGAATATGATTCAGGACTGGCTCAGTACAGCATAGAGTCCTACAGCCATAAACAACCTTTACTTGTTAGAATGGCTGTCCTGCAGGACACCAGTGTAAAGTTTGTGGTCTTTTTCACTTGTTTGATTGTTACTGCAACCTGAAAAAGTTTCTGCCGTCTTGTTTCACAGCGAGGAATACAGTTCAGGTGTGTAGAGAAGGAAGAGCATTGACACAGGAGGAAGTTTTGTCCTGCAGGACTGTGCATCAATCACAGTCTCCTACTGATTCAGTAGCTCCACTACTCACTCTCCCAAACATTAAAGTCTTCGAAAATCAGTCAGACCTTTGTCCAAACTGTAACAGGCTGCAAAAGAATTGCAGAGACTTAGCTTTATTTCATGCACTGAAAAGTCATTTTATTTTGACCACACATTTTGACTGTGCCATATTTCATTTTTGACCGGAAAGCCTTAGATTTGCTCCGTGCAGTTGGATAGAAATACCGTAACAGAATTGTAGGAAGTAAGATGATGTAATAGCTACTGTATAAGGGAAATGCAACATATTTAAGGCACATTACCGAAGAGGAAGGACTTGTCGTCATTCCAAAAACATTGACCTATTCAGGTGTTCAGGCTCGAAACACTCAAATTGTACATTTAATGGCAACAGTTCTGGTTTTAGCGGTTATCGGGAAGGAACCCAGAGCTGCAATTAGTGTGACAGTGAGCTTGTCCAACAGTTTGTGTGATTTGTCAGAGAGAGCTTGTTACCACTGGCATCTCAATGACCTGCCCTCCAGAGGTTTTAAAAAATCCAGCACATGCAACAAACAGGCTTCAGCCAGCAGTTTGTTTACATAGAAATATTTTTAGCATTTTTGTTTGCCAGCGGTCCAGTTTTATTCATCGTATAGTACCTCGGTAAGATGCAGACAGAGATGTGGGTGTTATAAATGAATCTTTAATGCAGTAGTAAACTAGATATGACATGAATTATATGCAAATCTGTTGTTCAGTAGACCACAGAAAGCAAATGTCTGAGGCCTGAGGTTTGTTTAATGACACTTAATGTTGGACTTTTGTCTATGTGGTCATTTATTCTTAAGGTCCAAAATCTTTCTTATAATATTTTCAAATTGATCAAGAATCTTCCAGAGTCTTGTCGGTCTTTTTAGAGCCAGTGTATGATTGGTTATGTGGTGTAACTCAGAGTAATAAACCTGCAGAACTGAGCTTTGCCTGACCACACACAGCTTTATATATTTATTTTAACTATTTGAAGTCAAGTGTCCAAAGCCTTCGATTGTATGTGTACTTTTTGGTTCAACATTTTTGTTCAGCTGTCTTTTATTTATTTTATTTATTTATTTATTTGTCGTTGACCGATTCTTCCTCGTTTTCAAAGCCTCTGTTCTCAGACCTTACATACAGTCTTCAATCATTGCCTTTGAAGTTCATAACACGGGCTAATATTAACCTGACCCTGTCTCTGCACACTCTGACCGATCCCCATTTACACTGCCTAAAGTGAAACCTGTGTGAACATTGACAAAAAAAAAAACTAAAATCCTTAAAGCTTGTTTCCTGGCATTCAACTCAGAATAGAGCAGATTGTGCCCTTCAGTTTAGCAACTGACCCCTGCTGGATACAAAGCAGGCCTGTGGTGAGCGCTTAAAGCATTACTCACCAAATCCAGACAGAAGCAGAAACCATTGAAAAGATTCACATGCTCGCATTTATTCAGACGCAGCTGACGATACTCTGTGAACAATGTGGGCTGCAGAAATGAAACCAGGCACTTGAGATAGATATTGTAGCTCACCTTTGAGCCACTCAAATTTAATGCGACTCTGATTGAAATTGTAGTTATTTCAACTTGAAAATAGAAGAGTCCAAGCCGCCTTAACATTTTTGGTTAACTAAAACAGTGCTAGGTAGTTTTTAATGTTATTTTACTGTAGTATTCTGTAGTAAACTCATGCCTTCATGTTAAGCAATGACCTAGAAATGTTTACTCATACTAACAAAAGGTGCTATTTAAATTCACTTTCATGGCACAACGGTATTCCAGTAGTGGTATTCCAAAGTCTGCTTCTTATGTGCTCCAAAGCCAGGTTGATACAGCTTCTGCTGTGTCACAAACAGCCACCCTCAGGCCTGTTTTGGTCTTAAATCACAGCTTCATACCAGCTATAGTCCCTCCACACGAGTGTTTTCACGTATGTTACCTGATTAGAACTCTTCTCCGGACTGTTATCATGACACAGCATTAAAGCACAGGCGTAAAAAATAAAATTAATCATTGCTGTATTCTGTTTTTTATATTGCGCCACGGGCTTTGCTGTGTCATGACTTACCAGGACAGTTGAACCATCTTTAATGTGATTGGTAACACCGTGCGTGTTGTGAAATTTTGAGCTGACTTGAAACTAACAAACTAATTACTAACTTACAAGGAATCGCTACAAGAAGAGATAATTTCACTTCTCCGGTCTCTGCCGGTTGCATAGCAACTGGCCTCCCTCAAGAAATAGTCTGGCACGTAATCCCCTTTAAAACAGCAAATTACTGTCTTTACACTTTGGTTTCTGTGCGGATCAAACAAACGAGATACATGTTAATTTGTGAGCTTTAGAGCTGCTGCTAGGCAGATTATTTTACCTTCAAACAGAAGCAGGCTGGCTGCATCCAGCCTTTGTTCTGAGCCAAATGAACCCACTGCTGGCAGTAGCTTCATATTTGGCTTGCGGGCGTGAGGATGGAATAGCTTGTTTTATCTAACTCCAAGCAAAAAAGCAGAAAACTTTTTTAAAATGTTGACTATTTATCATTTTTGGAGCTCTGACTAGGCAGATGGTGAAAACTATCATGATACATTTAAAAATCTGTTTTTAAGATCTTTTAAGGAGGCTCGTTGAGCTGTTTGTTGTCTGTTCTTCATGTATCTCTTGAGCTGAGAGCAAGTGTGTCCCGATTTTACCTTTCCTAAAGTCAGTGAATTTGTTTGGTATTTAACTGTCAATTTCTCCTCCCAGATCTGTCGTCTCCAGAGGCACCTGTCTGCCGGGGAGCACCAGCAGGACCTGTTCCAAAGCCAGCCTGCCATGTTTGTGTCTCAACACTCCCAGCCACCCACTCACAGTCTGGTGGAGCTGATCCAGCTCTGTGGAGGAACGGTCTGCAAAACTGTGCGGCAGGCGGGTATCTGCATAGGGAAGTACAGCGGCAGGAGACCGGAGGGAAGCAGGATCCTGTCTGAGCAGTGGGTGCTAGGTAAGGTGTTTTCTTGCTTTATTTTATGTGTTAAATGATCAACGCTTTTGTCATGTCACTAATTGGTTGTCTCCTTTTTTTCTTTTCTTTTTTTTTTTAGATAGTATTACACATTTGAAGCAGTTGTCGTATGATAACTACGTCTTGGAGTAAAAGCCGTCGAATACAGCTGTGAAGATTAGTTTTTTTAATTCTGTGCTGGAAAGTGCTCATGTACTGTACCCTCAATTTCTACCATACAGTTTTCCTCTTGTGCAGATTTATCGTCTTGCTTTGTGAATGTGTTGAGAAGCTTTACATAAATCTGTCAGGTATTCCTTTTTTGAAGGCTTTTGCTCGCTGCTCACTATAGAAACCTTTTACTCATGAGGACTTCCAGCCATATAACAACATTCTTATTTACTGTGAAACGTGGAAAACAGCTTTAACAGTGTGTGTTGATCCTTTATTATTTTCATTGTTGTTGTTTTTTCATGACTAGTTATATTACCGTATACCAGTGTTTTAAGCAAGACGGGAGATGAGTCGGATTGTTTTTCATTTTTAACAATGTGATTTTAAAAGTACTTGCTGAGCCAGATGAATACTCTAACGAAAATAACATACTGTATGCTAATAGAAATGTTTTGTGAAGTTATTGTTAATAAATGTTTTTTTTGAAAGATTTTGCTCGAGATCACTGGTTTTATTGTTTGCTTTAAATTGAAGAGCTGTTTGAGAATCACACCCACCTAAATTCAAAATGTGTTAACAAAATCGGCAGTAAACATCAGTAGCAATGCTGATGCGTTTGTGTGATGTAATGTAGAGTTTTCCAGGTTTTATGGAAATTAAATTGTGATGAGATTAAATGTAGCTCTATCTGAATCTTTTTCACATTTATGGTACAATTAATGTAGCTCTCTTTTGAGAAAAACGACTTGATTTTGAGGACAGAGCACAGCTGTGTGATGACTCAACCTGCCAAAAGTACTGTCAGAATTCACTCAGCAGTCGCTGGGCACAAAATGAACGGGCCGATGTATTACAGCTTGCACTCACACATGTCCCTCATTTTTAAGTCGCAGAGATGGAGAGCAACAAATTTACTTAAGTACTTTGGTACTTTACCGCTGTATACTTCACACGTACTGAATCTTACTTGTGAATTTGTAATCTTGACACTGCTAATATAACATTTAATAAATGAAAGATGTATGATGGGTTTATAAAGTGTAATATATATATTAAAAAAAATAACTAAACAGTATAGAACAGTGATTTGTCATGAGTCTTTTCTGTACTGTAGATATTGGAAATGGCACTTGGTTGACCATTTTCCAAATAATATGTGATATGTAGCAATATATTTTTTATTGCATTTTCATTCTTAAATTTCAGTGCCAAATAGCACATTTGCTTTATTTTATTTTATTTTATTATTCTTTAATTTTAATTTTTTTTTTCAACTGAGCTAAAATATTGATGCTCACAGAAACCACTTGCTGCTTTGACAGTAGCAAGAAAAAAAAATCAATACACCTTTGTGTACAAGTTCATTCCAGATATGTGAGAGGTTGCATTAGTTTGGGGGGGGGGGGGGGGGGGGGGGGGGGGGGGGGGGGGGGGGGGGGGGGGGGGGGGGGGGGGGGGGGGGGG
>JAPXVT010000003.1:15318775-15330255 GCA_029823135.1 Acanthurus reversus | reverse complement strand
CAGGTGTCAAATCAATTCAAATTTGAAAGCAAGAAGAAAGAAAGAGATAAGATTCAAATTCATTTTTGTCCACAAAGGCAAATTCCCTTTGCGCAGGTCCAGGCACACAGCAACACAATAACAATAACAATAAATAAGTAAATAAATAATACGATTAATACCGCACATGGTCCTGAAAATACAATAATTAGGCTAATTAGGCTACTGTAGCCTAAAAGATTAGAAGACAAAAGCTTCTCTATTGATGATGACATAAAGGTACCTGATTCAAAACATTGTTAATGATAATAATGACAGAGTTAATATCATTTAAACCTAATATTTAGTAATTGTAAATGTAACCGTTTAAAAATCTGTACTGTAGACTAAGGCTAGATTACAGCATTAACATGATGTTTAAAATAAAAGCTGAACTTCAGATGAGACACATTAAAAAAACAAAAACAAAACATTGTGTATAAAAGAAGAAATAAAACATTGATTGTGGCTCTCTGGTAGGAGTTCGCCTACTGTAACACAAAGAAGGTGCTAGGTGGTGCTGCTGTGCAGGTGGGTCGCGCTATCAAGGCTTTGTGGTTTAGTCTCTTAGATTCATCTCCCAGGTAGCATTTCCCCTAAAGTAAACCAAACTACACATGAAGATATTTTTTAAAGAACAATGTCTATTTATCACTTGCAGTGTCATCTACCTGATGCACAAGATTCTTGTCCTGTCCAGTTCCTTTCACGTCTCTTGCAAGAGTCAGTTCAGAGTCAGTGACTGTCTCCTCAGTCTCATATCATGACACTCCAGTGTTGGTCTGTCTCAAGAGCTGTTTCAGTAGGTAGGAGGGCCTGAGTAACACACATGCATGTGCAAGTATTTATTCCACAATGATAGTTTTTATTGATTCAGTGTGTTGTTTTATTTGGTAATGAAGACAGTCTGATGTAGTGACTTTTAGGCGTGGAAATGAGATATAGACAGATAGATATAGATATTCTTTTTGTTGTTGTTGTTGCTTCTGTTGACAGACAGCTGCTGCAGCCGAGAGGTATACATGCATATCGACAAAAGCTAGCATTGTAAATTAAATACACTATGGACCATATCATTACAGAGCTCAGTCTTGGTTGACCACTAGCTTATGGGGGCTAATGGCTAATATTAGCAAAGTTTAGAGAGATTTTGCTTTTTGAGTCAGTTTGCTGTGTTTATGACTGTGCTGCTGCGCTGCATTCGTCCTCTGTGCGGATATTTGTTCGAGTTGATAAATATCTCATTAAAGATAAATACTGCTCTTTTGGACAAATTAATTTAAATCAAACAAATTATAATTAAGGGCAGATTAATTAAGGAGATTGTTAAAGCTTATCTAAGGTGCCATGTACTAATGGACTTAATTAGTGTTTCAGTAACAGAGAGTTTTTTTCCCCTGGGCCTAAAGAGTACAGTGTGTATCACATGTTAAGCTGCTTGCCAGATATCAAAGCAAACAAATTTTACTTTCCTCCTTTTTCACAGATGCTTAGCAAGCTATTAATCAGGGGATAGAGAATTATATGAACGTCACCAAATGGCTCAAGGCTTTAATTAAGAAGTTGTTGCTTTGAACACCCCTTAAATAAGATGCTCAAAAGCATAATTCACATATTTTCATATCAGATAGTCTTATTTTGAGTCGCTCTACTGTAAATGAATGAAAAATCCCACTACTCTTTGAGAACGTATAAAACCAGAGAAACAGGTGGCGTTTATGTCTTATTGTGATTTTGTCTGCGTGCGGCTGCCACGGGGAAACAGGGGGAGGGAGCCAGCACGGAGGAAATAGACAAGAACAGCTGTGACAGGAATGAAGAATGTAGTGTACTTAAAGGATTAGCATCCACTCCAGAGGTCTGCTTTCACTCACTGATCAGGGAACAGAGGAGTCGATGTAGCAGCAAAAAAGCAAGCAGATGAATTTGTTTCAAGCCATCTGATAACTCATTACTGGAAACATGCCGAGATGTCTCTGTCACATCAGTCTGCTGGCTGGCAGGACTTTAGATGATCTGCAGGCTGAATTAACATACTGTTTATACAAATTTAAAAGAAGTTTGACAGAGAATAAATTTTAGAATCTTAAAAAATCTGAGTTTTCTTAGTCTGTCTTCGCACAGAGCATTTTGCTAAGATCAGCTGCGAGTTCAGACAGAAATCCCTTTATTCAGTTTACTATTTATTTTCATTACCACAGCCTTGACACAACGCAAGCTCTTTCATGAATATTTGATATGATCATAACGAGGTTGTCACCGTCCGCGGTGGAGGAAAATAAGATACAAATGCTTGACTCTTGAAATGTTTATCCCCCGTGGCAGCACTTATTTTCTCAACATTTTTTTCTCTAGTCAATCAATACAAGCTTTAATATCCTTTGTGGAGCCCAGTCAGCCAAGATATTTGTAATATTTTCAGCATGATGTCTGTTATATTGTGGCTGTAAATAATACAGGAAAAGAACAACTCTGCAGAGGAATACACCATTCATAGAAGTATAGGAATTTATTTTAGAAAAGAGAGAAGAATCAGTAAAAAGAAAAATACTTTATTGATCCAAGAGAGGAAATTGTTCTAAGTTAAAATTGCTCCAGAAATTTAAAGACAAATAGAAATGAAGAATAAAAAAGTAGAAATAGAGACTCAGAAATGTGAAAGTGAAGGGAAACACCGAGCTGTGTTGCTTAGCTCCCAGTGTGAACATTGTTACTGGTGCCCAGCAGGCTGACTGCTGTCTGCGAGCTATTTGTGGCTATTATGTGTCTATAAAAGGAAATCTGCGGGGCGATACACACACACCAACAGTAATACATTGAACTTTACAGGACAGGCTAAAAACTGTGCACTCTGCTTTCCGCATCTGCTGCGATCAACATTTAAAGTCTTGAGAGAAGTTTTTTTTGAAGCCTGAGCACTAACAGCTCTTCTGGATGGCAGTGAGTTTGAAGGAGACATGGACAATTTGAATAAGAGTCTTGGGAAGGTAAGAGGATTTAACAACTGATATTTTGCTTTTGAAAATGTCTATCAGATTAAAAAAAATTTTTTTTAGGGGTTTACTTTAGGTAAATTAAGTCATTCACCTTTGCTTTATCTTGACCTTTTCGATAATGACTCAGCTTTCAGTTCTGCTTTGAGTTTTTACCTCAAAGCTAAACCCTACTTGAAAATGAAACCAGGTAATGGATTTGGTTTTAATCTATCAACACTATTATCTCCTCAGTGGTGCTCTCCACCACCTGCTGCCTCTTCCCAGGCTTTCACACATAAACACATGGACACACTATGTACTCAGACGCAGAAACCTGATACTTCTGTTATTTCCTGTCACACTCGGGTTATTAACAATTACCAAACTTCTTTTATATCAATTTAAATGCACAGAAAAAAAAAAAACTCGAGTCATAGTAAATAAATAAATAAAAATAAATGCAGGTTAAATTTAATATAAATTGCATTTATATGAGTGTATCCTTCACTTTTAATGCTTTTTAAAACCTCCTTTAAAACCTCCTTCTTTAGAGGCTTTTATACAAACATTCAAAGAAAATTCTTATTTTTAAAGTATAACTCGGAGATGGTAAACAAGCCTGTAACACACTTGAACATGCAGTCATAAGCTGTTTTATCACGCTAGCATTCTCTCTCTGAATATCCATCTGTTGAGAACTGGGCAGTGGTTGAAATATGTGCATTTTTCTCTTGTTTTTGTCTTGCGTGTAGACTTGAATCAAAACATTTGTTTATAATCTGGAGAGATAACCCAGCGTGCTCAGTAGCAGCTGGCAGCGGGCTATATTTGCACACCATATCTACTCTGGAGGGAGGGACTGAGTGTTTGTCTGTAATTAAACTCTTCACTTAGTGGCACGCCCAGACTGTTTATGTTCTTCCTGCGGCACTACGTGAATACATTTCAACATCTGGGAGCACAGCGGTTTTCCTGATTTTTATAGCAGCAACTGTGCTCTTATTCTGAGCATCACCAGTGGCAAACACACATTTGGATAATGAGCGTAGAACCTTTGGGAAGTTTCGAGTGCTGCTCATGTTGTGGAAACATGAGACTAAGCATGGCAGTATTCAAGAACACATATAAACTCACAAGTTAAGGAGATTGTTGGTCATTTAAAACTGTATACTAAAGGACATGTCAAAACATATATCACCACATTTCTTGCATGCATTCATTCAGGAGTAGATTTGTCACTGGTCACCCAGTATTTATGAGTGTCCCTTTAAAGAGCCTCACACAGGGTGGTCTGCTTCAGGAAATGATTTAGTGCTGCTAGTTTTCAGTCTTTGGGACGAGTCCGACATGCCACAAGACATTTCTGAGTGAGAGCACGCATGCAGTGAGGCGACACGCAGCACAGTGAACCAGCGGTGGCTGGAAATGTGATCTGTGAGGACGGCATGACCTGGGCAACGGTCAACGCAATGAAAGACTGAAGAGGGCTCCAACAGGCAAGTAGGAAAGGCTCACTTTAACCTTTCACAGTATAAACTTACTCTGCTATGACTACAGAGGACAGACAAACAGGGGGGTTACATAAGAACATAAACACATAAACAAGTTTAAAAGGTGGCACAAAGTTATTTTTAATCAGGGCATTTGTTCTGTTTATTTATAGCTGATTGCAGATATGCTGCTATCTCTAATACAAATATCTTGGTCCTCAAAAGTAAAAGTGATCCTTCTGAGGCTCAGGAACAAGGTGTCATATCACAAAGAACATGAGTAACGGGGGGGCTGAGGAAAGTGGTAGAAACAACACTCACATCATAGACAGAAGTGACGCCACAATTTAAAAATACTCATATATTCTCTTGTAGTAAAGCAACATCAGTCATTATACAGGTAGAAATGCCCATAGCAGTGTTTATGGTTTATAGCATATATCAAAATGAGCAAATGAATATTTTATTTTTTGATGCATTAACATGTAAGCAGTCCTGATGTAGCTGGTAGTGCAAAGCTGAACTATTTTTCATATTAATCTATTATTAAAACAGTAACTAACTGCGATATAAATGTAAATTGGTTTTGAACTGTAGTGCTAAATGTAAAGAGAATAAATGTGGCTGCATGAGTCTCTTGCAACTGTTTCCGTCGTCCTCTTCTTCGGAATATTTAATGAAGCAGAAAGGTCACACGTTGTTGGAAACACCTCACGGGTTTATACAGTATTGAACTCAAAAAGCCACACATCTGCTTCCAGTAAATGTGATCTTTTTGGCAGAATAGACATTATGATCCGGGGGCAAGGTAACATGTGGAGCTGCAGTTATTTGAATGCCAACTCGATCCAGCACTCACACGCTGACATTCGAGGTAAATGGAAATGTGGTTTCGGAAGCAGACAGGAAGAACACACCTTTTACCTACAGAACAGCTTCATTTACATTCAGATGTTTTTCTTTGATGTTCTTATTCTGTGTTTATCTATATGTGGACATTTGAATGTTGCAGGCTTTTCTTTTCCTTTGGACTCCTATTTTCATATTGATTGCATTCTCAGCAGACTTAAAACACCTCTGGCATACACTTTTGTCCGTAGGTGTTGCATCTCTGGGAGTGTGTAGGAGAGAAAAAGTAAAATTAATGTGGGGAAAAAGAATAAAGAAAACTGTAGGTCAGTCAGGTGATTCATGGCTTTTACTCACAGAAAGCAAAAATGCTGAAACCTTGATCTATATATAACCATTCATTGCATCATCGGTACAAATGTGTGCCTTTCTTTGATGTTAACCTGCAAGCCAGCACCTCAATAGAGCAGCTGTGCTTTGTTTCTTTAGTTTCCTGGCAGTTAACAAAAGACCTTAACAGTATTTTATACTTTTTTACACATTAGAAAATATTGTCTGACGGTTCTGCAGCTGTTTCATTCATAATGTCAGAACGTTTAGCTTCAGTGTGTCAAAAACACAGCTACTAAAGGTCTCCCTGAAATGTAAAAACATGCAGCATCTGTTTGAAAACCATTCAGCAGCTCACTGGTTTTACCTTTGTGGCGTGTGCTGATAACTGCAGGCTCGGACACACTGAATAGTGAAGCAAAGTGTAGCGCAGCAGTGCTGTTTCACCTGATGAATGGCCATGCTTTTAATCTCAAACAGGCACGATGTTCCTCCAGTATTTAAATGCATTCTGCGTTGCTCTTGGGCGGTCTGTTGTAAGGCTGTCTCAAATTATGCGTGGACACTTTCAAACAAAATAAAACTGGACTCCAAGAGCTGTGAAAAAGCCCAAGCTGGAGTCACAACATGTCATTTAAACAGACAAATTTGTGCGTTTTTACTTTTGAATATTAAGTTTAGAGAAATGTTGATTTGTAACCCATTATACGCACATTATAATCAGAGTTGGGTGGTCGAACTTGCAGTGGAATTGTGAGATGAAAGGTGAAACAGAGCCTTATATGCTAATCCTCCAGCTGTGTCCATACATCAGTGAGCAGAGGACGTGTGATCCATTTTTAATAAGGTCTCAAATATCTGCTTCAATAACCTCCACTGATTAATGGTGAAAATTTCAGTGACCGTATTTGTAGTTTGTCTTTTGCACATGACCTGAAAACACAGTAGGGAGGAACGTGATTAATAAGCAGTGGAAGTATTTTTGGGACGAGTGTGTGCTCCAGTGGTTGTATGGGAATGAATGGGAAATGTTTTTTTTATGCATCCCAAATATGAACTGCCTCTTAGCCAACACTGTTATGTGAACTACGCCAACAGCATAACAAATCCAGGCCCTTGGACTGCATTGATGGACAGAGTGGCCCCATTTATTTTTCGAGAGTTTTGTTGAGATGCAGTCTGTTGCATGGAACAGTCTTCCTGCATAGCTGAGGTCTGCTTCAACTTTCAGCTTATTTACATCAGGACTAAAGATTTTACTGTTTACTGTTGCTCTCCAATAACTTGGATTCATAACTCCTTTTTAATCTGAAGCCATTTTGACTCTATTGGCTTTTGCTTTTATTGTCTTTTATGTGCAATTTCTTTTAATCTTTAGTAATTAATTATTTCCTCTTTTTTTAGCTGTCTCTTAAATTATAATGGTTTTAGTTTTTCTTAATGCCTAATTGTTAATGAATTTCTAATAATAATATATAGTATGAATATCATTGCTTGCTGAAATTTGTATTTTTGGAGCTTTAATGTGTACAAGATTCTAATCGCAGACAGATGTTGCTGTCTTTCATGGATGGAAATCAATCTTTTATCCACCACAAGTCGCAGCCACATCTTCATACATTTTTAGCATGGGTGGCCCCAGTTTAACCAGCCCACAGCATGAAAGCTGTGATGTTTTATGACGTCAGCACCAAAGTGGTTTTTACACAAGTCCCTTTCTCGGTTGTACAGAGGAGACCACGTACATCCCTGTTTGGCAATGAAAGAAAAAAAATTACATCCAGGGTGCTAAAAGCTGGTCATCATTAAGCACTGATTTTCACGTCTGTTACCCAGCGGTGGAGCTTTACCTTTAAGTATTGTGATCTCTCAGGTTGATGCAAACACAACAAAAGTCATTTACAAATTATATCAGTTGTAAATCTGCATTTATTGCAGGAACCAGATGCAACATTAAGATAGAACCAAATCACAATTGTCCAATTCACTCAATTTTTTTAAGATTTTGAGACTTATTTGCTTTTTATTTTGTTTTTTTAATCTCAGAAGTACTGTACTTGATCTTGTTGTTGCATCCAGCTTCTTTTTCAGGTTCTATGGACTCTTCAATTTGACATAATGTCATTTAGCCTGAAAAAATAAAATTTTATTTGATCGTGGATAGAATTGTTACAGATCTGTGTGGTTTGGAATGGTTGGGGATCGTGTGAGAACTATTTTGTGTATGACGGAAATGTTATGTTGATTGTTTTGTGTCAGTTGTCAACTTTAGTGTTGTTTTGTAGTTTTTGAAATTCCTGGTTGATGCAGATACAGTAAAATAATGGCTGTTACTACATGTCCTCTTGTATTTGTTGTAATGGTCCTTTATGATGATATGATAACACATTGGCTTGACATATCATGAGTGACTAGCACCGTGAAAATACCTCACACCTGCATTGATTTAAAAGGAAAAAGAGCTAAAATTTTGCTCTGTGACTTGCTCCCAAATTGGAGGCAAGGAAGCAAACAAAAGCAGAGCCCCTGTCTACATGTTGCTTTTGCACAATTTTCCATCATCGTTGCATTAGTTTAACATAAAAGAGCATCTTTGACTTAATTATACACACTCTCAGTTACATGAATTTGCATTTTTGCCTAAACAAACAGGACAGCACACAAATGTGTGGGATTCTTTATTCAAATGAGAACCTGAGCTGATTTAATTACTCTCCTCAGTGAGTCGGGTGTGTCCAGGCTTTGATCTGCAGGGCGCTAAAGTGCCTAATCTGTGTGTGCGTGTGATTATGAATCATTAGTGGCGGCGTATAGTTACACAGCCCTGTGAGCCAGAGAGAAATTAGATATTCAACGACTGAAGTTCAACTGTGACAAAAAGACATGCTGAGAGTGACTGATTTTGCAGGAAGCTCAATATGATCCTTTGCTCGTTTATTAATGGGGAAAAATTCCCTTTGTGCTTGAATCATTATTATTAAGTAAGCAAATGTTGGTGCTGCAAAGGGAAAGTACTGGGAAATTGTAATGGAGAGTGCGAAATGTGGACAATTTGTTTCTCTCTCCTCTGTGTTTTGCAGGTTTCAATAGGAGTGCCATCTAATCTTTCTATTTTCACATTTGTGCCAGTGGTGCGGAAATTACCAGTTGAAAGTGTTATTACTGAGGAAGAGATGCCTGGAGTTGTCATCAGAAAACCAAATAAGGTACATCAGCGGAAGCAGCACACACATGAGATTAAAAACTGAAAGTCCTGCCAGCTGGTTTTCATTATCTGCAACATGATTACTGCTTTTATTACGAAGCCTTTCTCAAAATGCGTGTGGTATATGTTGTTAATATGGCTAATTAATTTTTCTTGTCACCTGGTTTCTGTTTGCTTGTTGTGTTATTTTAAATCACTCTCTGTGCTGGGTAGACAAACTTGCTTATTTCACGTTTTTGTTGAATTTACTCACGCGCCAGCATTGAAAATGAGCTCCTTCTCAGCCTGCTTTACCGCTGACAGACAGCCCTTTCACACAGAACAAAAAGCCACTAACACCCTCTAATGTCTGGATTTTTCTCAAATAGGACTGTTTACAAAATGGCATTTTATTCCCAAACAATGACTGCAGGAGTAAAATCTGCTCCAGCACTGATTGGCGGTGATCGGTACTATAACACCCAGGTGGACGCGCTAATTTTCACTCCTTTTTGGTGCGATGCTGTGATGTCGAAGCTGCATTAACAGCGGATCGATCATGCTTGTAAACAACAAAATCGTCTCCTTGGGTCTGTGTGCCGTAAAGTGTTTTGTAGAATTTCCACAGACTCAGAAGACCATGTGACGGCATTATAAAAGACAGGATAGTAATCTCCAGCCTCTTTGTTGATGGTCTCATTTGCCGATGTAGGGAAGATGTGAGGCATCAGTGTTATATTTAAATTGCTTCACAATCTGTTCAAAGTTCCTCATAGGGACTTTAACTGAAGCTATTTTCTTGTTACAAAACAAAACAAAACAAAATAAATAAATAAATAAAATGAACTAAATAATTTCTTTTTTTTGCAATAAGCTGTAGGGGTTATTTATTGTCACCTTGCATCACTTTTTACAGTACTTCTTTAAAGTTTAATCTTAAATAGTTTTAATCTGAACAGTTTACAGTAGAGACAAAAAAACCTTACAAATCTGCACGTGAGTGTGAAGGAAACTCCAAATAAGGATAACTGACAACGTGATCAGTGTAGAAGTCCTTTTTTTTAAAAAAAGAAAGTTATCCTGTAACAACTATGAGAGGTTCATGAACCAGAAATTCTAATTTCTCAGCCCTCAGAGCTTTTGCAAATGCCTGAAGTTTCTTGTGATTACTCATTTCAAAGGATCAAGGACTAAAGGACACAAGAATCAGTCATTCTCACCTTTAGCATTTTAGCAATTACATCCGCGACTTCCCTTTCAGACGGTGGAATCAGCAATCAGTGTGACTCTTCTTCGGAAAGAACTAAGCACAAAAGAATCACAAGCTGCAAACCTTTCTTATTTTTACATCTATAAACATTGAAATTTGATTTTTATGCTTGAAACCGTCGGTACAAAATAAGAAATATCGTTGATCTACTTTTCTCTTACTCGATTAAAGGTTTTTTTCGCACCGGGTGTGAGGGTCATTAATTGGTATGATGTTACATCATCCAATTATTTCATGTATTCCAGGCATCTGACTCACACAGTACCCAACAGTACGTCGTGTTTCAAGAAGTGTGTGTCAATATCAAACATATTTCTGAACAACCTCAGGGTCTGAATCAGATGTTCTTAAATTCACTTTTTCTTGCAAGTCATTTTTAGTCAGTAATGCCACATGTACAAGTGCGGTGCTGGTCTCATTTCTCAGCTTATCACATAAAAGTGAAAAAGGGAGGTTATTAAAGCAAAATAAACAGAAAATAATAGTGCGTAAAATACACACACACACACACACTCAAACATTTCTTCACAATATTCCTTGTTTTCGTAGATTTTTGTCATTTTTTTATTTTTCTGACCTTGGGCATGAAACTACTTTCATGCACACAAACGGAAAATGTTGAACCTGGGGGCTGATGTGGACTCAAGCAGTGTGCATTACTGAATGTGCTGTTGGAGGTTCATCCAGCATCATCACAGCAGCATCACAGCTGTGGGTGCTTGAAACAGACAACTGGTGCCTGAAGCCTGCGTGAGACTTCAAAGGTCTTCTCACTGAGGGTGGGGGTCATCGAATTTCTCAGCTTCCCCAACTGCTCTCACCTTAAGGAGCAGCAGCCCTTCACACTATCAACCATCAACACCTGAACACTCAGCTGGAAACCTCTAACAGCCCCGTGTGTTAGCATACATAGGGAGTGTTATCTTTTTCATACATGCAGCATGAATCATGATTGCGTGTCGTGTGTCTGATTCTAGCCTCACTGTGCATTTACTGTGCACATCATTTATTTCTGTCTTTGTTTAAACTCCATTTCCACTTCATCAGTGGTTTGTCCATCAAAGAGTCATTCTTCATCTGCTTCTCATATTTTTACTACGGAACAGTGCCATCAGTTTCAAATCCAAATTTGGTTTTGGTGACACACTTATAACTAGCAGTGATGGAGAAAAGCACAGAGGTCATTTACTATTAAAAAAAACAGCAATACCATGAGTTAAAAATGCTAATAATGGTCCTGCATTCAAAGTTTTAGTTCTCATAATAATAAAACTCATAAGTACATATAATGCAGATTTGATCCTTTGGAGGTTCGTGTCCCTATATTAGTATGTTTATTAGAGTTATAATGTTTATTTTTATTA
>JAPXVT010000003.1:14549048-14563246 GCA_029823135.1 Acanthurus reversus | reverse complement strand
ACAGAGAAGAAGTTCTGTTTTCTGTCAGACCACCTGAATTACAAAATGCTGAGAGGTTATTATGGGATTTTATTGCCATGACACCAAAGATAAAAGCGGTGAACGCGATTTATCATTGAGTATTGCCAGTAACGCATCACGGGATCATAATTAGTTTTAAATCATACTTTGTGTTAAAATGCGTCATTTGCGCAAGTGAAGGGGATACACACAGCCAGCTTATATTAGCCTGATTCAGAGGAGGAGGGGACTTGCCATTTTCTTGTCATTAACTACTAATCATCATTTCTGCACTGTATCAGCTATGGAAGTCCCGGAAACTTTGGAAAATTTACCAGCGTTATGTCTGTGTTCATGTGTATAATGTCCCGTTGTCCAACTCTGTGGTATTTACACACAGCAAAAGTTGTTTTGACAGCCATGTCTGATTCAACGTCGGGACGTTGGGACATCAATGCTGTCTGGAGAATCTCAGCTCTGATTTGCTGTCACACAGCGCCACTTGAATTTGCCCGAAAAGTTCAATATTTTCAACTTGTGCGATGAGACGATGGATGCTATGGACGCCACATTTCGTGATTTGCATTGCAAGAGTCAAGACTGTGAGCACACCTTTAACCTCAACCTATAGTCATTCAGATACAAGCTACAAAAGTCAGTGATTCCCCTTACAAGATTTTACTTCAAAGCGCACACACACACACACACACTCACACACACACTTTGGTCTTTCCTGGCAAGAGAAAATGCATTGGTCACCATTATTTCATTCCCAAAAGGCGATGCTTTCATCTTGACTCAGCATCCACTCTTTATTTCTTTCTTTCTCTCTAATACACACATGCAAAATCACCTGCTGGAAGCTTTTCATCCCGTTTTTTCACACTTTCTCCTATTCTCCTTTTTGGATTCACCCCGACCTGCACACTTTTTATTCCCCACCAAATTCTCCCACATTCACCCCTTTTTGTTAGCTTCCTTTCCACCTTTGCCTTTGCTTCTCTCAGGTTTCCATGTCTCATTTACTTTGCTGTTGAATTTCACCACTTTTCTTCACTGTATAATGCCTTTAAATTTGAATATTTTAATTTCAGTTTAATTGTTTTTAGCGTGGAAGAGCCAATAAAACTTTGACACTAAATGGCTTTACTGTGACAACAGCAACATAACAGTAAAGCTAAAAACAACAATATAATAAAACAATGCTAACAGGCATTTTCTTCAAAACTGGCTGTGACAAACCATAAATTTCTTCCAGATAACTTATCTGAGACTTTGAAAGAAAACACTGGGCTTAAGGTCCAAATGTGCAATATGATCGATTATGGTGCATTATCTTTTTGAAGTCATTTTATGGTCGCGTTATTGCCCATTTGAAGCTTTAAAGAAAGTGTAAAGACCAACAGACACCTCTTTTGTTGTGTTAGAGAAAGTCAACACAAAGCTGCACAGCATCAGTGAGTTTTACTGCTTAGTTTTAACATCAAAGTTGAAACTGGAAATCATGTCATCAAGCTTGAGTGCAGCAAAGTCGTCGAGGTTCTTTCTGCAGAAGTTTTCTTTTGGCTGCTAACAAGTGCTGGAATCTTTTGGTTGTGCAACTTTATAGAAGATGGCACTATTTTGGAATGTTTGTTGTTTAAAAAAAAACACTACACACAGAAACTCAACAGATTTTCTTTGACATACAATTATATGAAAGAAAAGTAATATCAGCTCCCCATTGACTGTGTACTCTCACATTCTGTCATGAATGGGTGCATTTAAAACACTTTCCTTTAAGCAGGAGCTTTGATTTAAAAACGTGCTTTCTTCTGTTTGTTTCTAATAGTTTTGACCTATAATCAAACACAAAATTATACTGACATTCAATTTAAGTATAAACTGAAGTGTTTCAGCTTGGTTTGGTATTGAGAAACATTTCAGACGTGGTGGGAAATTCTAGCTTTGCTTCTGCTTCTTTTTCTTCATCTCACTGCAGTATTTTCAGACACAAAGCAGCACAGACGTTGCTTAAATTTCTGTAGATATATTTTCATGCACCAGCGAGGTAACAGTCCCTTAAGTCAGTGGCCACAGGAAGCAAGAGCTGCTTCATTATTACAGTCTTGCAATAATATCCTGGCCAAAAGCTTCAATTATAAAGTGCTGTATTCTTGTTTACAGAAGTTTAACTGTGACTTTATTACAGCTGCAAGCGGAAGAAATGGCAAAGCAGTGAATTTGCTACCTGTAGTAATGGTGACACTGAATTAAAGCTTGTTTTGACCTGCAACACATTTTGTTTTTTTAGCATTGAGCTGCGTAACATGAAAATTTCTATACAGTATTTGTCTGTTTTATGATAAACTGTTTCTTTACTCTCAGCTCAGTCTGTCAGTCGAACCTCATCGTATATTCTCATAATGTAAATCGGAGACTCTAATTAGGGTAAGGTCAGCCTGGTAAAGTGGTAATAGCTTCCTATCAACTGCACTATCATAAATTATGTAGAGCAGCCATGAAATGATATTTATGGCGGTGGCGGTGGCTGAAGCAGCTATTAGCCATGCTGGTTAGCAAATGAAACCTCCCCGTAGTCTTTAAATCCTCTGAGGAGATGATTCACGGTTACTGGGAGGGAGACCAGAGGAAGAGGAGGTTGCAGGGCTAAAGATTATAACCTCTACTAAATCTTGCATGTCTGTCTGTGTGATATCACATGCATACACGTGTGCACTTGTGCTTTTCATGAACATTTGCGTCCTCGCTGGCATTAATGTGAACCCAAGTGTGTATTTAATTGGAGGCTGTGGCGCTCTCTTTCCGGAGCCGTGCGTGCTTGATGGGCGCTGTGCTCGCTGCTGCATTCACACACACAATGCCAGCTATAAATCCATAATGGAGGGAAAGACAATGGCACGTGAGGTAATTTCTGTCCAACCACACCCACCGGGCTCTAATTGCACTGCAAGGCATGTAAAGGAAAATCAGCGGCTGTGCAAGGAGACTGTCAAACCCTGGGAACACTGTGGCTCTGACAACTTTAATTGGTAGTTGTCTTGTATATCCCTGTCTTCATTAGCAGCTCAAGACTACCTGCTTCTCCTCCCACACACACATACACACTCACACACACACACACACACACACAGACACAGACACAGCTATTGGTGAAAAGGTCATTAGATGTGCTTGGTTTAATAGCAGATTTCGTCTAGAACTGTCGCTGTTCCGCAGACACCTAGAGGTATTTTCATTCACTTAATTCAAATTTTCGTGAATACCTGCTTCCATGTGTTGTAGTGGAGCTATGGTTTATGAAACAAGCAATTACAGCCACTGACAGGACGTTTCAACTGCCTCCAGCCTTTGAAGAAATTTAAAGCAAGAGTGAAATAAGATTGTTGGCTGAAAGGAGAGAATGTTGCTTCAGAGTTACATCCTCAAACAAGCCGGAAACGAAGCATCTCAAACACTGATTCTTGAGGAAGTTGTGTCTCCTGTCCCTACAGCTGTCATTCATATGCAGCCTCTGGTGTTTAAAAGACAGAAAAACAGTAAAACCAATGATAACAAAGCAAAAATCGGGGAATTGCATTACTTAAATCTGCAGCAGTGCAGGAGGCAGAGCTTCTTCAGCGTGACCAAAAAGAGAAATAAATACTGTGTTAATTTCTGTACTTAAGTGTAGTACCGCACTATAATATAACATCCGTTAACATAACATTTCGTCTTATTTATACACACTATGACAGAAGTTTATTGGGAGAAAAGGTCTGTCACAAGAGACAAATTCAGTTGAAGCACTGAAAAAGAAAGGATGCAAAGGTTTTAGAACTCTTACATAGTTTTAGATAAGGAAAAAGTTTCTGTGATTGTTGTCCAACTAAGTTCGCTGCAAGAAGGATAGAAACGTTGCATATATCGACACCCTAACCTTTCTCTCGCTCACATCATGTTGATGAGGATGTATTCGAGTCTTTCAGTCCTTCACGTCTTTTTCTGTGACCTCTAAGACTCAGATGATTAGAACACGATGTTCTTAGCCTGAGAAGTGAAACCAAGGGCATCCAAAGGCCAAGAAGCTCTCACTTCTCATCATTAACAAGACCACATGAGCAGCGCCGGGCAAGAGGCGCGATTTCTGTTCAGAGGCTTCACTCAGTGTTCTAGCCTTTTCTATACATGATCACTAGGAATGAACAAGTAGATCATTATCTGGAAATAATCAGTTTCTGGACTATTTGTGGGCGTTGCCTTTAGTATAAGTGGGTGGTGCTTAAACTAGAAGTTGTTGTGGCTTACAAGAGGCTGTTCATTAAAGCCTGAAATAGATATGCATCAGCAAGGTTGACAGATACTTAAGCCCAGATGGACTTAGAATACACTAATAATATCAATACAAAGATACAAAGATAAAAGAAGATAAGAAGTTACTGTATTTGTTACATTTTAAAAAGAAAAGACTCAGAATTGAGCCTCAAATCATTGCCACTGATCACAACAATAAGAGAACTATTTACAGAACAAGTAACTTGAATAAAAAACTTCAGTAAGTCGCACACAACACTTAGTTCTATTAAGAAGTACTAAGTAAAATGCATGAACTAGAGTTTTAATAATCCACGCTGTAACTGTAATATTTCACCCTGTGATCACAGGATTTGCTTTAGCCAACTAAGTTTTTTTTTAGGAGGGAAATATTTTTTTTATTTATAAATGAAGTAAAGCACAATGTTGATTAATTATGTGGTGTGGGTGTGCATGTGTGCGTGTCCATAATAATACAGGTAATAGTGTCTTTTTACAGATTACTTTAATTACATAACTAATGATGTTTTGAGAAGAAATAAGTTAACATTTTGCTATGATGGTTGTTTCTTACAGTATATTCTTGGGGTCCCCAGGGACCCCAGCCGGTAGTCCTTGTATGCTCTGACTGCATAGTGTCCATCATATGCACACTATTTTACAGTCTTATGTTCTATAATATAACATAAACATTTAATTTGATAGTAATAAAACATTATGTATTGTATTTCTGACTTTGAACATCATCTTACCTCCAATCATTCTAAATTCCAAAATAAACTCAAAATTGGATTTCTCATCCCCACAAACCCCTGAAATGTGGTATTATATATGATGTATAATATGTGTATGTAGTGTTAAAGTTGTGTGAACTGTCACAGTTTTAAAATGTGTTAATTTAGTAAAAAAGTGCAGCCTGGTACAGCCTGCTAGAGCGAATTGTGACAACATGCAGTGTAGGCTGGCTCCATAAGATCCCATTATAAAGGTTGAAAAAAATATAAAACTTCAACTGCGATTTCTCAAAAAGCACAAAAGGTATCAAAAAGCTGAATAAGAGTAATACAGTAATAAAAGTGGTTACCCGTTTAAAGTTTGAATGGAGTTTCTAGTTTAAAGGATGAAAGAGTAGCTAGAGTTCAAAGTGGGCATGGTCTGAACAGTCCTCCCATAGACTTGCATTGCAAAAATACTAAAAAGAACTTTGAAAAAAACTTATTTAGTATAGGATCATATTTAGGTGATTTTCAAAACTTTCCCTTCATACAATTCCTTAGGACTTTTTCTCTCTCATTCAGAACATATTGAGGACACATCCATTGAGTTTATTTTTTTTGCGATTTGTGGGAGGTCAAGTTACATTATTACTTAACTACTGATCAGTGTGACTTAAAAGAACTCGTCAAAAACAAAAATTGTAGCATTCCCCTGGGCCATTCAGAGCAAATAGTAAATTTCTAACTGAGCAATGAGATGCACCAGCTTCCAAAGTTTTGTCTTATTCAACCAGTGGGATCTGAGGCAGTGTGTGTGATGCATGCACAGACGATTAAATAGTAGCAGCCCTTTTAGACCAGTCACTCTAATTTGTAGAATACTGTGACAGAGCAATGAGATGCAAAGTCAAAATGTTGTACCTTGGCCCGTGGACATTTTGTGTAATGTTGAAAGTGGTGGAACACAGCAATGAGACACATAATTCTATTTTTTGTCAAAGTAAAATCAGTCAGTTCATTCTGTGTAATTGATGGACACACTGGAGACTGATCCGTGCTCCTCCATTTTCATCCTGGGATACATACAACTATGTAAATCCTAAAAAATTAAATGAATGTGTTGCCAGTCTCAAACCGTAGGCACTAAAAATTATTTATATTGCTATATTTTTACCATTTCAGATACAGCATGTTCAGTGCTCTAAAGACGCGGGCTGAGAAGAAGATCCGGGCAACCTCAACAGAGGAGGAAGTACAGCGCTTGGTGCCAAAAGCAACCAAGCTTGCTTTCAAGCATGTCCTAACTAAGGAGAGGAGCCTTAATGAGTCCTGCTACAGCATGACATCAGTCTTTTTCCTGTCCTGGCTCAAGGCACTGAAAAGTGACAAAGATGCTCATAGAGAAGCTCTTGAAGCTGTAAAAGACATGGACAGAAATTAGGTTACAGCTACAGCTAATTAGAAGTTCCTTCTCCCTTTTTTCAGTAGCCCCATCCCCATTTTGTTCAGTTCAATTCAAATGCTATGCTATATGTTACATATGTTATATTAATACTATTTATTGTACTCTGTACTATTTTTTTATTAAATATTTTATTAACTTCCCTGAAATTTCACTCGCTGTTTATTCTCATGTTGAAAACACTTAAATTTATCATAAAAATCATATTATTTTTTAATCTTATCTTAAAAAGTAGACAGTACAACACAGGTAATTTCTTTTATCCACATTATCTGCTTTATCTGCTTTCTGTTCAGAACTACCCAGGTATTTCTTGTCTTGGGACATAGCCTACTTACTCCTATTGAAACAAGACAAAGTGATGTGTCTTAAGATATTTGGTGTCTTAAAGACACAGAAAATGTGTCTTAAGATAGTCAGTGTCTTGAAGACACAGAAAATCTGGCTCTTATGTCTCAAGACATGCACTTTCATGTCTTAAGACAAGAGTGCATGTCTTCAGTTTAAGTCTTAAAGATGTCTTGAGACATCTTGACGTACAAAATGTCTCAAGACATCTTGTTTTGGGTTATTAAGACATCTTAAGACATCTCAAGGCATGGGTGATGACTGAGTATGTCAGCAGCTGCTAGTTTTATAGATATGGTTAGGGGGGGGGGGGGTTGGTGTCTTCCAGTGCAGGTTATTAATTTAAAATGTCCTATCATCAATAACCAAGGAGCAATGACATGTAGTGAAAGTCCCTTCTTGACAGCGGCACCCTCACGCTACAGCACAAACACTATGATTGATATCATCTGCACGGATTTGCTACAGGTCATTATATACAAAGTATGCCTTGCTGTGCGGCAGCAAAATTATACATATTTGTCCCACTGAAATCTGAAAAACGCCTAAGCTCATTTATGCCTGCGAATAAAATCAATTATGCAATATTTTAGTGTTTTTATTGCATTTTAATCAAAAGAAATATGGTGATTTAAGTAACAAAATGTGTTAAAAGTCTGGCAAAACACTTCTTGCTCTTGTACACAACCCTTTATTTAGTTTTAGGTTCCTTAAAGCCAATAAGGACAAAGGACTTTCAGACCATTTCAGGTGAAGAATTACAGATGCAGGAAAAAAAGAAAAAAGAAACCTGAATGCTAGGGCTTGAGCAATGTATCTAGAGTTATATTTTATGATAGTGTATGCCGGTTTCTGGGCAGAGCTTGAAATCAAATTGGCCTTTCTGCTGCATGGCTCGAAATTCCAAAGCAGAAATCCCAAGATGCCTGAAAATGATGAATTCTATCAGTCACTAAGACCTACCATGGTGTAAGAGACAATTTTCCATTACTGAAGTGGCAACAGATCTCAGCTTTGAACAGAGGGGAGAAAAAAAAAACCTTGTTCATGTAGTGCTATGTAAGGGCTTATCTGACTGACAGGTGAGTGTGTCAGGACTTTAAGCTAGATTGGGAAATACGCTACGGGCCAAATCCAGAGTGCACTGGGGAAGAAAAAAGAACACATTCACTGGTTGTTTAACCATTAAAACAAGAGAGGGACCATACTGCGCAGTGCCATAATAACCCTTATACGGTATATACGATGTTCAGCAAGGATCACAGTCTGTATTGTTTCATACTGTCAAGTTTTTGTCAAATGATATCTAGAATAGAGAATATACAGTTAACTGACGATAACTCTGATATCGGGTCTCCACTAAAGACATCAAATAAGCAATTAGCTTTTTATAGGTGTGGAGCGATGGACTAAACATTGTTCATGTCTATTAAATGATTACTTATTTATCATTGTGTGGTATCCAGCCAATAAGGTCTTCAAGCAATGATGCTGCATTTTGTCTGTTCCTATATGAATGTGTTTAGTCTTTTCGAAGCATGAAAAGGGTTATTTCATTCCCCCCCCTTAAATCTTGTACTCAAACACTTAACCTTTTTTGTGTATGTCCCTTGCTCTCTTGTTGTTTTGAACAGTTGTCATTGATAGCTTAACAAGTTTTGGCCATGCTCCTAGTTGGCACCTAATTAGGAAGCTGTTTGCCAGTGTACTTGGATTAAATGCAATCAGCAGCAGTGCCTTAGAAATGTCAAGCAGGCAAGGCTACTGGTAAATAAGCTTCAAGGTTAAAATAAAAAAATCACTTCATCACGACAACTGGCCTTTGCTTAAAATCTGTGGTTGTTTGTGATTTGTAAATCATAAGCCAATTACAGATTTATGACATGAAATGGTACATTTTCAATCCATTTTCACTTTCAAATTAAAACATACAGGTGCAGTGTTTCAGCTACTAACATGCCTAAACAATGAAAACTGTAATGATCACTGTTGGGAATTTCTGTTTTTCCTTGTCCACCTCTTCAGGGTGATGAGAGGTCAGAGGTCAGTTATGGAACAGTGGCCCTTGAGCTGGCTGTGATTCAGTCTTGTGAGACATTAATCAGAGTGGATGCTTGCAAACATGAACCTAAAAAAACTGTCCTCCCCTCTCATTACGCTGCCCTACTGACCCATGTGCAATCAATGCACAGTGTTAGAATTAAATCAAAGAATTGTCCATTTCCCACACTGCACTGTATTTTTTACTCTTCTATTTCTTATATCTTTATGCTATTTTATGTTGGGTTTTTTTGTCTTCAATTTTAACCTTTCTTAATGCTTTTTTTTTTTTGGTCTTATGTTGCTTTTACATCGTGTCTTGATGCCTTTTATGTTTTATGTAAAGCACTTTGAATTGCCTTGTTGTTGAAATGTGCTATACAAATCAACCTGCCTTGCCTTGCCTGAGAGGTCTTTGAATAAACTCAAATGTGACAAATGTGTTTAGTCTAATACGTAAACAAAACAAACAAGTAAAATGTCAATAAGGAAATATTCTTACACCTATTTTCCTTACTGAACAGACAAATACGACCGTACAGATTTTAAATTTCTCTCATTTATCGAAGACGAGCTTAATTGCTTTGTTAACTCGTTGTAAAACACATTTCATCTAAACGAGACGGAATAAAACTCACCAAAACCGTCTTGGGCCTTGTCCACACGTACACGGGTATTTTTGAAAACTTAGCTTTTTCTCTGCGTTTTGGCCTTTTGTCCACACGCAAACTGCGTTTTAGGTCACTGAAAACGGAGCTTTTGCAAAACTCCTTCCAGGGTGAAGATTTTCAGAAACTCTGTTGTAGTGTTGACGTGTAGACGGGGAAAACTGAGATTTTGTCTCGCAACGTCAGAGTGTGCACCTTCATCTCCTTTGATTGACGTCCGACTGTCTGTGTTGTTTAGGTAAAGGTTGTTAAGGTAGCCAAAGTATTGTTGCTTTTAACGTTGCTATCCGGACTTTTTACATGCTTCAAAAATACCTGTGTACGTTATGTAACAGCAATGTCCATAAATGACAAAAAAAATGAATGAATGAATGAATGAATGAATGAACTTTATTGTCATTATATTTGCATATAACGAGATTTAGGACTCCAGCTTAAGGTGCACAAAATAGTAAAAATAAAAATAAAATAGTAAAAAATAGTTAAAAAGAGGTAAACAAGTACTGTGCAGTGTTCAACAATACTAATAAAACACTAATACCAATAGAACACTAATACTAAATACTAGATCCTAATGGCTAATACTAAATGCTGACACAATACTAAATACTAAGTAAAATACTGGTAAAACAAAATACTATACTCAATGCTGTACATAGTGCAGGACATACAATAAACACAATATCAATACTGTACAATGTGCAAACAACATATAACGATCACAGTGTCAGACAGTAACAATCACAGTGTCAGTGGGTGAATATTGCACTTTTAAGGGTAGGCTATTGCACTGTGAGGGAGGAGGGAGATTGGGGTGTATTGTTTATTGCATATTGGAGTTCAGGGTGGTGACGGCTCTGGGGAAGAAACTGTCTCTGAGTCTGTTTGTTCTGGCTCTGATGCACCTGTAGCGCCTGCCTGATGGCAGTAGTTGGAACAGGTGAGAGCCAGGGTGTGAGCTGTCCTTAGTGATGTGTCTCGCTCTGTTGAGGCAGCGAGAGTTGTACAAGTCCCCCAGGGAGGGGAGGGGGCAGCCGATGATTTTTTGGGCAGTGTTTATGACCCTCTGAATCGCTTTTCTATCTGCCTCAGTGCAGCTGGCGTACCACACTGTTATGCAGTACGTCAGCAGGCTCTCGACAGCAGAGCGATAGAAGGTCACCATCAGCTGCTCCTCTAGGCTGTTTTTCCTCAGCATCCTCAGGAAGTGGAGTCTCCGCTGGCCCTTCCGGATGACCGCGGTTGTATTTGCGGCCCAGGAGAGGTCCGCGGATATGAGGGTGCCGAGGAACTTGAAGGAGCCGACTCTCTCTACATCCTCGCCGTTGATGGAGAGGGGGGCGGGGTCTGCACTGTTCTTTCTAAAGTCAAAGATGAGCTCCTTGGTTTTCGTGGTGTTCAGTGCAAGGTTATTCACCGAACACCACGCTGTAAGTCTCAGGACCTCATCTCTGTATGCAGACTCATCCCCCCCCTGTAATAAGTCCGACCACCGTCGTGTCATCAGCAAATTTGATGATAATGTTCTCCGGGTGGGCTGGAATACAGTCATGGGTGTAGAGAGAGTACAGTAAGGGACTCAGCACACAGCCCTGGGGAGAGCCGGTGCTGAGTGTGCGGGTGGAGGAGAGGTGGGGGCCCAGTTTCACTATCTGGGGTCGGTTGGTCAGGAAGTCCTTAATCCAAGAGCAGGTGGGTGTGGGGAGGCCTAAGTCCAATAGTTTGGTGACCAGGATGTCAGGGATGATAGTGTTAAAAGCTGAGCTGTAGTCGATGAAAAGCATTCTGACATAGCTCCCCTGGTGTTCCAGGTGGCTCAGCGCAGAGTGGAGAGCTATGGCTATGGCGTCATCTGTAGATCTGTTTGCCCGGTAGGCAAACTGGTGTGGGTCTAGAGTGGGGGGGAGGCAGGCCTTGATGTGGTGTAGCACCAGCCTCTCGAAGCACTTCATGATGACCGGTGTGAGTGCTACTGGGCGGTAATCATTAAGGCAGTCCGTGGTGGCTTTCTTGGGTACAGGGATGATAGTGGCTGATTTAAGGCAGGGTGGGATGAGTGCCTGTGCCAGGGAGAGGTTGAAGATGACAGTGAAGATGTAGGAGAGCTGGTCAGCGCAGGCTTTGAGCACCCTCCCGGGTACTCCGTCTGGGCCAGCCGCTTTCCTGGGGTTCACTGCTTTGAGCACTCGCCTGACGTCGTGCTCCTCCAGGGTGAGTGTGGGGGTGCTGGGGGCTGGTGGGGGGTGGGGGGGTGTGGCTGTGGCTGGTGGTGGTGTCTCAAAGCGAGCAAAGAAGCAGTTCAGCTCCTCTGCCAGCGCCACATCCCCGTCTTCGGTTGTTGCGTCGCAGCCTCTGTAATTAGTGATGTTCTGAATGCCCTGCCACATCTGCCGGGGGTTGTTGCTCGAGAGGTGGTCTTCTATCCTCTCCTTGTAGTCCTTCTTGGCTTCCTTGATTCCTCTCTTCAGGTCAGCTCGAGCAGCACTATACAGAGCACTGTCGCCTGACCTGAAGGCGGTGTCGCGGGCCTTGAGAAGCATGCGGACCTGGCTTGTCATCCAGGGTTTCTGGTTAGGGAAGACCCGGATGCTTTTTTCCACAGTGACGTTGCCGATGCAGTACTTAATATAGGACAGTACCGACTCTGTGTGTGTGGCCAGGTCCTGGTCTTCAAAAACCTCCCATGCAGTGTTTGCAAAGCAGTTCTGTAGTCGGGGGAGTGCATCCTCAGGCCAGGATGTAACAGTCTTTGTCACTGCTTTTGTTCTCGCTCTGAGGGGGGTATAGGCAGGGGTGAGCAGCAGGGAGAGGTGGTCTGACTGGCCCAGGTGGGGGAGGGGAATGGCTCTATATGCATGTTTGATATTGGAATATACATGGTCAAGAGTGTTTTCACCTCTGGTTGGGCATTTTACATATTGGTAAAATTTTGGCAGTACTGTTTTCAGATTGGCTTTATTGAAATCTCCAGCAATAATGTGGGCGCCATTGGGGTGGGCACGCTGCTGTTTGTTTATGGTGTTCAGCAGTAGAGAGAGAGCCATGCTAACATTAGCATCTGGTGGTATGTAGACAGCCGTGGTGATTACTACTGTTAGCTCTCTCGGCAGAAAAAAAGGTCTGCATATTACTGACATGAACTCTAGGTCGGGGGAACAGTGACTGTCTATAATAGTGCAGTTGTTGGACCAGGCGTTATGTACATAAACACAGAGACCACCTCCCCTGCTCTTACCGGAGTCTGTGTTTCTGTCCCAGCGTAGTAGCGTGCGGCCTGCTAGCTGCACCGCAGCGTCGGGGATGAGGGGGTGTAGCCAGGTCTCGGAGATTATTAGTAAACAGCATTCTTGAATGTAGCGATTTCCAGCCAGCGCTAGTTCTAAATCGTCCATTTTATGCGCCATGGATCTGGCATTTGTGAGGTATATGCTCGGCAAGGGAGGCGTGTGGGGCCGTTTCTTGATCCTCGCCAGGAGACCCGACCGGCAGCCCCGCTTTTGTCTTCGGTCTCGGCGCCGCCTACGTCGTCTGCCGGGGCCGATAACAATCCACGGAGATCCCGGAGGTCTCGCTATCTCGTCGGGTATGTTGTGCAGGCGGTGGAAGTCGTCTGAAACAGCTATCCTTCGTAGGAAACCGATGTCCAGTAGGTTTTGGCGACTGTGCTTGTTCGCGACGGTAGACAAACATAACCAAGACAACATTAAACATAAAAGGAAAAAGAACACAGACCTGTGCTAACACCATATCAAGCTAGACCAGTGCCATGTTAGATTTTCCCCAAACATCAATCAGTCATTTCTTACCCCATGAACAACCTTCCCACAAGGGTTTGTAGCTACAAATCGATCCATATTTTGAGATATAGTGCCAACAGACAGACAGACAGATGGAAAGGGGCAAAAATGGAAAATAAAGCAAAAATATCTCACCTGTGAAGCCGAGGGGGCATTTGCAGGTGTACTCTGGGGAAGATGATGGCTGACTTATTGTAATGCATGTGGCTCCATTCAGACAGCTGTTTGGTTTTATCAAGCAGGCATCGCCTACATATTGGCAAAACTCTCCAATCCATCCTGGGGAACAAACACACTGCAGGAAAGCAGTACAATATTCGTGAAATATGGGTACAGTATAGCAGCCTATACGTGAACTTATAAGCCCATAGCCAATACCAACCAAATGTATCACACAGAGGAATATAGAATAGTCATTCTCTAAACAACACTTAATAAATATGGTCTCCAAATAAGTCTAAATTAATTCTTTCTGACACAAAATATGTTCCCCGTTCTAAAGTGAGGTCTTGCTCATAACTAATTTACTAGTACTTTCATTCATTGACCCTCATATATTCTGAGTTACATATTCTAGTGGCACTATGCTGAGAAAATCACTCTTCACTATCAATAACCAGCAAACAGGAGGTTATTGAGGGACGTTAATGGCCTAGTAGTTGTGGAGTATGGACATGCAGAATAAGTCATTTATAAAGGCTTTGTAAAGAGCCATTTTGCTACGAATAATAATAACAATAATAATAATAATAATAATAATAATAATAATAATAATAATAACTAGAAAATGCAATTCATGAAGAAATTGCGGTGTGAATGCTGAGCGCTGAGGGGCTGACGCCAGACTGCTAATGCTGTCTTTAAATGTTGGAAA
>JAPXVT010000003.1:14448392-14461306 GCA_029823135.1 Acanthurus reversus | reverse complement strand
TCCATGTATTTTGCGTAAAACAATTATATATGTGTATATATAAATATATATGTATATATATATACATACACACATATATGTGTGTGTATGACTGAAAGTGTATTTATTCAGTTATATTGTGATACTGTACGATCAAAATTCTTGCAGAAAAATGCAACATTCAGATACAGTTTGCACAGACACAGACAACACATCCTCTGTGCATCGGGACTGGGCTACTGTCATACACCTTTATGACATAAAGATAAATTCAAAATATAACAAACATGACATATTACTTAATACTGCTGTCTTATTTATCCACAGAGCATCATTCCCTTAACTGTTTTCTCTGCAAACACAGCGAGCTGTGACTCAAAGAAAACGTGCAATGTACTGCAGATTTATTGATTCATCATCCTAATACAACGTATACAAAAAAATCACATTCATCCAATCTAAAAATGGTAAAGATCTGTAAAAAAAAAAGTAGTTTTTAAACTACTTGCTTGAGATAATGTACTTTCCCATTTCCTGTACTTCTTCACTGAGGTGCGCATCGATGTGGATAATTAAATGTAAACTGGCCAGTGTAATTTGTCATGTCATGTGAAGGACCCAAGGCATTTTCACAGCGAGCAGATGCTACTCAGCACTTCTCTAGCAAAATCTTTCATATGGGTCACAGTTTCCTTTGCTGTTGTTCATGCCAGATGGTAAAGTTAGAGGGGTTTGCCTTTCAAAACCACCTTTGTGCACATTTTAATAGCTTATAAGTGCAACACTAATGAGAGCTTGGAACATTGTGTTGTTGTTCAGGTGCTTTTGAGCAAAGTGCTTGACCCCATGCTGCTCAGTGAGGTTGTAGCCAGGCACTGGATGCAAATATTATGCATTTGGTAACAGAAAAGTATTAGTAAATATGAGTCTCATTAAAGATACTGTTGGTAATCTTTTCAGATCAGATACAGTACATACAAAGTCTCAAAACTCTCATGACTTTTTGATTTTGGTGTGTGGGTAGCCTACAAAAAAGTGGTCAAACTCCCTTTTAAGTTTTTCTGAATCTGAATTTAAATCGTTTGACCTATTTTTGACAGTCACAACATAAAATAGTGATCATAATGTACAGGTCCTGTATGGTTTAGCAGTTGAAACAGTTTCATGTCATTGAGGCCTAACTGATAGGCTGCCATAGTTCAGTTCTGTTGTTTTATGGTGTGATTTTGTAGGTGTCAGCTGAAAACAGGCCCACTGAGTGCTAGATGAACTGTATTCATTAAGTCACCAAACCACCAGCAATTAAATGCTTTTGACTGGGTTTTGCAAAGATTCACAAAAATAAAGCTCTCAATTACACTTTTTTAGATAGAGTGATTAGCAAATTAAGAGAAAACAAAGTGAAATGTCTAATGATCTTATTTTGATTTATTGTAAATGTGATAATAATTAAATGTTCCCTTTTTCATCAAAAGCAGAAAATTATAGTGATATTGTTAATATTATTAGATTGAATGGATTAAATTTGGAAACCTAATTTGCAATAAACAGAGATATGTTTTCATTCACAGCAACAATTTGAACTATCCTGTGAAATGCTTGTTCATCCCAAATGATTGCAGAATGTGACACGTGTAGATGTGCGTTCTTGCTTGATGTTGCGTCCAGCCTAAATAATAAATTGACGATTTTTTTACACAGTGCCTTTGACCTACAGAAATCACAAAGCTTAAGACTGGGTTTCTGTGTATGAGACCAGTAACTGCAGTGCACTTTTTGTTTAAAGTTTTGCTTCTCAAACAGATTTTAAAGCACTCAGCAGTGCAAGCGAAACCAGCCAAAATCTTTACAGCTCTTGACTATAAAAGGCTGTCTTTGGTGTAGCCCGCAGAGTGACTAACACACACCGGTGTATATCTTTTGAATGTTCTTTTGAAAGCGAAAGATTTAGCACACTGTGAAACCTGTGCAACCTCTTTTGTCACAGCATTCATCAACCCATGATCACATTTAAACTGCTTTTACTTTTACAATTCAGCAGGAAATGTAAAAAACTATGATCATCTGAGCACACTGTGAATCTTATGAAAACACTCTAAGACAAACCCCCTGCCCTTATGATTGTTCTCTAAACTTCAAGTCTTTCGAATGCAGACACTAATGACTTGCAAAGCAAAGTTGGCGACCTTAACCCACCCCATCCTCCTGTTCAGGTTCTGATGATTCATTAAAGGACAACTCAAGTTTGAAACGGTATTTTGTTCGACTGTTCCGGTACAAGGACAGCAGCACTTTACATGTTTGAAAAGAATACCTGCTTGACCTTCTGTTCATATTTGACAAAGATGGATATACTTAGAGTGCCTTGTATTTTCCAAGAGAGCAAAATGTAAAGAGCACTGCGCAATGTATCTGTCTACATGCACACTTACATGTGGTCAACAGACATTGTAAATAGCCCTACATTGACTTACTTTGAGTGATTACATGCCACTTGAGGGACCTTAAAGTGCTTTTCTCCCAGGCTAAAAATGGTTTCAATAAAGATTTTCTACGACATCTTTCTGACTCTGAATTATCCAAAATAGCTACAAAGACGTGCTCTTGAAGGACATGTTGCTGAAAAGTTGAGTTTTTCAAATGTTATTTTTCATTATTTTGGACACCAAAAAGAAAATTCTCTTTATCTCCAACCACCAAATTTTTATAGCAGATGAAATTCCAATGAAAGATGTTAGCAAACACATGTATCCTATAAGCTGTGAGAGAGCCAAATGAGACACACAGAGAGAGAGGGAGAGAGAGAGATTTGCAATTTAGGCAAAAGGACTCTTTGAAATGAGTAACATTAACATTATAGGACTGTGTGAATTTAGGAAAGTGCAGCACAAGTACAAAAAACCTCCTGTTGAGGTCTAAGGAGCAAATAATCTTGGAAGATTTACAAAACTTTCTTTTACCACCTCCCCTCAAAACATCAACCAGTTTACCTGATTTGCACCAAGCTTGGATATTTTAGTATAAAACAGAGATATCTGTTGAGTTCATAGTGTTCATGTGGATAATAACTGATCAACTGACTTTGATGTACTTGACTCTGTCGAGTCTAATTTTGCCTCTTATTGTATAAGCACAACTTATTAAAATTAATTACCAGAATATTTAACTTATATAAAATGTTACGGATAACAAATGAGGAAATAGTGAATCACTTTTTGAAATACATTATTGCTCTAAAACACCAAGGAAAATACACTACACTGAATGTTCTGTATTGAAGTAGACAGTTTGCAATTCGCATGTCATCCTCAAATGTTTGTAGCAGTGAATAAAATTGTCCAGGCTGCACTCTGGCCTGCTGTCCTTTGTTGGTAGAGAAATAATTATCTCAGTTGTGGCACGGTGTAAAACGTAATAAAGCACAGTGTGGTTATTTGCTAATCCTTCTTGACATATTGGCTTCTCACTTCAAACCTTTAAAAAGACAGCATATTTAAAGGTAGGGTCAGCAGCAGTTTTCTAAAAGTCAAAATATAGACTCATACAAAATTAATCTGGCTCAATCATCACTGAAGGGCCTCCAGACGTGTGGTGACTGTGCCTGTGCTCTGCCTATATTTTGATGTTTTGGTTAGTTGGGATGTTTCTGGGTGAGGAGTGGGTGTGTTTCCCCGAGCAAATGACAGCGTGCATGTGGGGTTGAGAGTGGATTAAACATAGCAAGTGGATGGCATTCAGATTGGAGAAAATTGTGGATGTGGACACAGTGAAGAGGAAAAGGAAATATAGCCCTAGTGAGGTAAAAACAGCAAGCAGATAAAGCTCGTTCCAGAACGAGAGTGAATCTTGGTTTGACCTTCACCTGCTTTTGAGCACTGAAGGACAGGCTGCGGATGAAGAGCAACGCAGAGTTGGACTGCTTTCTGTTGGAGTAACGTTAGGTGGTTAGTTTGTGCTAGCTTGCTAAATTATTGACTTCTCCAAAAACAAATGTAGTATTCCCACAAAGCTTTTGTTTTTGTTTTTGTCTGAAAGTTTATTTTGAACATGGAAAAAAAGAGAAAATAACAAGCAAGAACAACAACAGACAATGAAAAACTTAACACAAGTTATCCATGTTCAAAAAGGAGTGGGAAGAAGTCTAAACTTATCAAATCCCCCCTTCTCCCAGAACCATTGTTTCACACGTCTATCCCACTTCCTTAATAATAATTAATACTAATAATAACAATAAACAACAAGATTTATAAGAAATATGCACATCATTACATCTACATTTATAGAAAAGGACACAGACAAGCAAAACACAACATGGTCAGAAAAGGACAAAATAATAATGAGCACAAATAAAGAAATGAATCATAAGTAACACCCTCATGTGTATACCTAGTATCACTAGCTTGCTGTGCAGGTACAAGCAGTACATGTTAAGTACACGCTAAGATTCTTCCAGTAGCTTGAGTCGGGAGAAGGGGCCCAACTTGTGTTTACAAGCCACAACGAACAATGCCACTGACTCAACCTTTAACGTTTCGCCTAACTGTCACAAATTTTTGTAATTCGCTTATTCTGCATTTAATGCCAGGAACATGTTTCACACAAGTTGGGACAGGGACAACAAAACACTGAGAAACTGAGTATTAGAATGTTGTAAAAATGTTGTAGACAGGTGACAGTATTGTGATTGAATATGACTATTTTATTGTATTCTTGGAAGAATCGGTGGTTCACAAGCAAGGATGTGGCAAGGTTCACTATTTTGTAAAACAAATGATTGCATAAAGGAATTCAATAAGTTAAACTAGTTCAAATGATTGAATTCTGCTTTATGTTTTATGATGCTTCCAAACTTTTTGGAATGGTGGTTGTAAACCATTGTACAATTTTGACCTTTGAAAATTTTTTGTTATGTTTAAGGTTGACAATTTTACAATAAGAAATAAAAGTTCAAACTAGATTAAGAAAGGCTGTTGTCATCTTTTATCCTGCTATCTTTTAGTCATTAGGTCCTGCAGACCTAATTCATCAACGGTGCCATAGTAAGCCCCCTTCTTAAAGATTGGTGGTTGTGTGCAGGCAGAACATCTGCCGTTATTGATTCACCAGACTCTAATGCCCCTCTGATCCATATCACTGTAAGGCGTTATCAGTGACATGCAGGGAGTTTGTGTGCTTATAGTTTCCACTGAAGTTTCATACATGAATGCCAGAAAAAAATCCAAGAATATGCATCTTCTCTTTAAAGCAGGAACACAGAATAATGTGACGATGTTACACAGATGTAAACTGAAGTGTTTGATACAACATCACATGCTTTCTATGCATTAAATTGCTCTCAGCGGTCTTCATTTACAGTCCAGCCTTTTGTAGATGACTGTACTTTGCACACATAAACTAGAGAAAATATCTGAACAAATCAAATTAATTTCTGCTTAAAGATCTAACTTGTTCACAGTGCCTGGAGGATTATGATATGCACTGTAAAGGCACTGCAGGGCTGGACATGAGGATAAAAGGGTGTGTATAAATGTATCTTTGGCTGTGCTGCAGGAAGCAGCTGGTTGCTTTTGTGATATTTAACATTTTCCAGGTTTGAGAGAGAGAACATTGTGTGTGTGCAGATACTTCAGGCCACATCTGCATAAGTCAGTGCTCCAACTGAGTCACCCTGGTCAAAAATGTCTGGACAAGTCAATGACCACATTGACATGCACACAATATTCTGGTTATTGAGCTTACCCCAGTTCCTGTCAGGGACAGACCTGTTTACATGAACAATGACTAACAATACCCCGGTCATATTCCTGTGTACATAACATCCTGTTGTAGAACCTGCTATCCAGCTGAAGTGCTCGTGTGCTTTGCCTCGCTAGCTTTTGCTGAAGATGCAGCTAATTTCGTCCTCTGTGTGAGCCCTGCTTTTAGTCATTTTGCAACACCGAATGCTATTGCAAACAGTTGTGCTTCTTCACATCTTATGTGCTGGATGATAAGAGCGACAGGATGAAGACACCGAGTGTAAACAGCAGGGTGCATGTGCACCGGTAAACAGCAGCTTATAACATCAGTAAATGTATTCAATTCTGAAATTCCATAAAGTGTTCATCTGAGTCAAGAAATAACATAATGTGGTAAATAAACAAGTCACAACGAGCACACGGGACCATTTAGAGCTGTTGGAAAGTTTATCTGATGACTTTAGGTGGAGGCAGGCTAGCACCTTTTATTACTACCAGTACCATTACTGTTACTACCAGTAATTGAGCTAAGCTAATTAGCAGTGGGTGAGCTCTGCCCATCTCTTCCTTGTTCAGCGCTCACAAGCATGCACACAAGAGTGTGCTCCAATAGTTACCGAGGTAAGGTGTATACATGCCTGAATATTCCGGTTAATACAGGCTTAACCCAGCTGTTTTACTCGGGTTTCTCATTACTGGAATAAGGGCTGAATCGGGTAATGCTTACGGGTTTAGGTGTTTACATGAGTCACAGTGTTACTGGAATACTTCAATACCCTGGTGAATGATGGGAATATTGTGGGTATGTAAACGCGGTCACAGCCCTCAACCTCAACTAAAGCCCCTACAAAGAACAACCTCTTATTAAACCTGTTTTCCTCTAAAACAACCTTGCTAACATTCTGATTGAGTAGTGATCCGATTCTCAACATTTCTTTGCAGGCAGAGCTGAGGACTCTGTTTGCATATGACTGTATAAGAGCTCTGTCGTCAGATGTCCTGCTCCTTCCCGCTGCGGTTCACTTTTGAATGCACAAGATGTTGCTGTTCCCATGGCAATGTCAACTATCTCTTTTTTTTTTGTCTTTACATCTTCCTGTTTTAAGGCCCCTTTTTCATTCTCTTTGCATCGCTTGTCTTTTGTCAGAGAAGAAATCTTTCCACCGATTAGCCTGACAATTTCATTACAATTTTATTACAGAAACCTGAAGCCATCTCATAAGATACAGAGAAATATTACAAAAACCATTACACATCTACTGAAGCCGATAACTGCTTTGAAATGAAGTTTATACATCAAAATTGCTTTAGAGCAAATTCAAAACACATTCATAAATACTCCAAAGAATCATTAAAAAAAAATGAAAAGGAAAATTTTCTACTGGTGTCATTAGACAGTATGAACCATTTAAGTCTAAAGCTTTTAGTTTGTGCACATACATGGCAGTTTGAGCATGAAAAGATGAAAACACTCATTCATTTAGTTGTTTTAGTTGTGTTTTCTATAAATTCTTTGTTTTTATCCCGACAAACCAGAAAAACTTTATAATATCTGAAAAAGCAATTTCCCTTTTAAAAAATAAGAGGAAAAATTCTTTTAAACATCTGTTTTAATACTTTTCAAAACACAAAAAATACACTACGTGTCATTATTTGAAACAGCAGGGGTTCTACAACAAAGTTGAATTATATTCTTCACTAATCTGCTGGTTCTTACAGTAAGAAGTTAAAATCCATCAGTTAGCAGTTTCCTGATATGGTGGCAGGTTCTGACTGAGGACAGTTGGTCATCACAAAACTTCAAGTGCATGGCTGCTGTGTCTCAGGAGAGAGAGAGTGGATTGTCCACCAGTGAAAGGGGCGGTGGTTCAATCCCATAGCCACATGTCGAAGTGTCCTTGGGCAAGACACTGAAGCCCACATTGCTCCTGATGGACGAGCCAACACCTTGCAATGCAGCTCTGTTGCCATCTGTTGTAAAGCACTTTGGCCAGGGTAATACAGCCAATTTACGAGAGACAGTTTATCAGGAAAACTAACAGTGTTTGAAAAACTAAACCATGCTGTTGTGAGGACGGCTTCCAGTGGACACTTGTGGTACTGTATCTTAAGGCCCTTTGGCAACGGCATCAAGTGTTGGCCAAGCTATGTGGCCACATGGCTTGCTGCCGTCTGTTGGAATCCAGGCTAAGCATAACATATGTTTTTCATCACAATGAAGCACTTGTCATTGGTTGATTTTTATCTCTGTGACATTACTGGTCAGGCTGATCCCATCACTTGTCAGTTTCACATTAAGTTTAAGATAATTACAAGAAAAAAAAAACTAAGATAGGAACATAAATATAACAGTATTTACAGTTGCATTAAATCAGACACTTTCTGTCATATTTTTGTTTATTTTTTTAGCTGTATTTTTTTCTCTAGATACATGTTAAGCACTGACACTTGCACTAATGAGTCATAAAAGCAAACTGTATTGAAATTCATCTCATCGCTGTCTTGAGTTAAAAGACTGACGTTGAATCACATATTCTAATGTTCCCTTTTCTCTAAGGCCAGTGACTCATTGGCATCATGGTCCGTAGTTTCATATAAAATATTAATGTGTCTCTGTGAGTCTTTTAAGTCTAGCCAAGTTAACACTTGCAGCACACCTAAACCCCATATCAAACAGCAGCAGCTGCAGAGAAGCCCCAAGCCACCTCAGCTTAATCCAATTTGACTGGCCATCACTGTGGGCGATGCTGGATGGAACATTATGTGAGGTGGATGGAGCTTTTTCCTCTGCATTAGTGGAAAGGGATTTATCAGTCCACTTTTGACTTTGCTGTGAAAAGATACACTGGTCAGATGCTAATATTTACGCTGGTATGACCCACAACATGGTAAATTCAGCAAATGAAAAATTTACCATTCTTCAATATTAGTGGCATACAAAGAGACTGTGTGGAAAACACTGATTTATGTTGACACGTGGTTCTTCATAATTTCTCACAACTGTTCTTATTTCACACTTAGCATACCCTGACCTTGAAATCAACTGACTCTTATTTTGGACACCCACTATTTCTGTTGCATGGACAACTCACAGCCCACATACAATTTGGAAGAATTGTCTGAAGAGTCTGAGCTCCAGTGACAGAGAAGGTGCAGAAATAAGCTTTAAGCTAATCCATGCCAAACATATCAGACATCTGTCACTTGCAGTGCCGGCCAGCCTTCTGCCTCGCAAGCTCATTTGGCACTCGAAACTAAAGATTTCTGAGACAATCTTTAGATTATGCTGCTATATATCTGCCTGTGCACTTTGCATGCATTCTTTTCTTGTTGTCAGTATAGAATCAGCGGCTCCCCGTGGTTTAAATGTCAGGAAGATGCTCATTGCAGTGGAAAGAATTAAGTTACAATCAGCTTGGCACATGGGGGTGTTGAATGACAAGATGCACCATCAGGATATGATGTTACTCACCTGAGCTACAGCACTGTGTCAACAAATCTGCAAAACACTGCAGAAAATAGTGTGGCTTCGTGATGACCACAACACAAAGAATTAGCATCATGAAATGTACAAATGTGATGAATATGGCTCGATCTTGCACAAAAACAACAACAACAACAGAAAAATCAGGAGCGAGTATTGTTCATTTCTTTTCATACAATAAAACCAATATTTTATGCTCTGTCACATCCTCGCTCTCTATGTTTCTGTCTCTCTCATAACAGATGGCGAGAGGGATTCACTCTGGGGTCAGATGCGCACACACAGAACAGGTAAAACACTACAGCAGTAACTCAGTTCACTTCACTGCCGTGTCATGGAAGAGTGTCTCTCACAACAGCTCAGTCTGAAGAACAAAAGTTTGCTTAATGGAATAACCTGCAATATTATTAACACACTTGACACCGTTGTGTTTGCACTGTAACTGTTGCTTCCTAAGTGAGCTCTAATAATCAGAAATAGATGCTGGGTTATAATAGCTGCGTTACAGGTGCCAATGTTTTTCCAAACCTGGGCTTTTCTCATTAAAAATATTGCTGTGAATTTAGTGGGGATTGCAAAGAACTAACCAAATGAGAGAAAGAGAGAATATGAGACGGACAGCAGGGCTGTAAACCTAATTATCTGCATCATGTTTCCATTTCATCCAGATTGGACATCTCAGCTCCCGAAGAACATTAAAATCAAATAAAGCAGACAGAGGGATGGAAAGCCAGCTTTATAAACACCTGGGAGTAAAGCTAGTGAAATATGCTGATGGAGAGCAGCTCACAGGGATTATGTAATGTTGTGTTGACTATTCATTTGACAACTATGTGTTAAGAAGGCCCCAGTAGACTTTTGCTTGTACAGCAAGTCCCCTCCCATTATGCTGGTTCAATCGAGCCAATTGTATTTCTTTAAATTGTGAAATAGAGACATAATCTTGTGCCTAAATAGGGAGGTTTGAAGGCAGGGAGATTCAGTGCGACTTGGAAATGTAAAACTGAAAAGCTTTGGCACCCTCTGCTGTTAGAGGGATTTACAGATGGCAGCTATTTACACAGACCTGCTGTAGTGATGCAGACATGGCAGAGGGCAGGAGGAACACAGAGCAGACTGACAGAAAGGATAATGGAAAAATAGTGTCTTTGGGAGATTTCAGGACATTTTTGTGCTCTAACTAAACCTCCTATTATAGGAATCTAGAGATTTCTAGATGATACAGATGTTAAAAAAGAGTAAAAAATATTTCTTTGGTTTTTGTCTTTTTTTGTTTTTTTTTCCAGGTGATGCTTATCAGAGCAACACTAGACTAATTGCTGCTGACGCTCCTTCGTATTCACCTAATACCTTGCAGCTTTTCTCCTGCTCCCAGGAGTAAGGCACGCTTGCTCGGCTGCTATTTGTCGGGGCAGTGCTTTGCCTGCATGGTGTATAGTTTGCTCTGGTTATCCGGGGGTGAACTAAGACAAACATTAATTGGTGGCACTAGATCCTCTGCTCTGTACCTGCTGTGAGCCCGCAACACACGCCGGTGTGGCAACCCCATCATCCCTCCCATCCGAAATCTCCTCTGACAGGGCCAGCAGCACCGAGCTCCTGGTTATCATTTATCATCCCAGCAGATTGGCTCATGTAACACACAGCAGACTGATGGGTCATCCTCATGCTGGGGCCCTGGCTGGAGTAAAGCCGGGGCGAGTTGTCTGCATGATTGGAGAACTGAGAAATGGAGAGGAGGGATTGTCATTAAAGAGAGAGAGGGAGGGGGACACTTCTAATTCATCTCGCTAGTGATCGCTTTGCAGTGTAAATGCGTCAGACAGCTCTGATATCATATTAGCACACCTGCACCGGCCCCAAGAGGAAAGAACAGGACTTCTCAGTGGTGTTCCTCACCAACTCCCTTAGAGATGTACACCAGAGATTACCCCATTAATATATCCCACTACTCACTGCAACACACATCTGTAGGATACCACAGGTGGCCTCCCCTCCACACAGGGAGGTACCCTGCTTGTTTTTTTTTAGGGCTCATCAGCTACGTTGAGAATGCTTGGTGGGCTTTGCTGCTGCAATGACACCTGCAGAGTTATATACACTCTTTACAAGCTATCACATCACTCTTTCCACTTTGAGTGCAGTGCCGTGCAACGTTATAACAACACTTTTCATCTGCACTCCAGCTCATTTATTGTGAATGCCTCAAGCTGATCAAAGGATGGCGGTTGACAGATCATCAATAAGTCATAATCCACCCAAAACTCCTTTGTTATTCTTAAGATCTTGGGCAAAGCAATAAATACACACTTACGAGCATGGACTGCTGTCTGGAAAAGGTCAAGTCCAACATGCTAATCAATGATATCATGAAGAGACGCGAGCTGCTCCATTAACCAGGAGGTGACTTTGTTGACTCATGGGCATATTTCTTGTAGCCTCAACACATTAATGAGCTTAATTTCATAGAAACGTTCAACGAGGGAATATTTCTTTCTCTACCCTGAACGTCTCGATGGATACAGACTCTTAGTCAGTATTAATGGGGGAGACATGGACAGTTTTGCTTTGATGACAAATTGAAGTATTGGCTGGCTTTCATCTGTTCAAGAAGAAATATGGTGTTAGACACAAGCCTGGATTTCACTGTCCAAGTTTTATAGAGGTAATATAAACTATGTTTAAAGTGGATTTTTACTTTAATGGAAATTACTTTTGCATTTCAATTTTTGGCATCCAGCAGCTCAGCTGTCTCCCTGTTACTCATCTCCTGGGACGGACCGACTCTGACAGGTCCTTTTCAATACTGCAAGGTGAGTGAATCATGCCAGACATTATTACTGGTTTATTCAACTTAGAAAGAGCACAAACAGTAATTTAAGCAGCTGCAGGCTTGCAAAAGTATAATTTGAAAGGTTCCATTATTGCAATTCACATGAGAAAAGACATTTTAAAACATGGCAGACTTTGTGGTTAGCACTGATGCCTCTCAGCAAAAAGGTCCAGGGTACCCGCCTGGGGTTTAATACCTTTTGTATGGAGTTTGCATGTTCTGCTCATGTCTGCATGGGTTCTCTCCGGTTACCTCGGCTTCCTCCCCCACCAAAGACACGCGGTTTAGGTTAATTGGCGACTCTAATTTGCCCGTATGTGTGAATGTGATCGTGCATGGTTGTTTGTCCCTACATGTCAGCTCTGTGATGAACTGGCGACTTGTTCAGGGTGGTGTACCCCACCCTCGCCTAATGTCAGCTGGGATTGCCTCCAGCCCCCATACAACCCTGCAAAGATAAGGATAATGTATGAATGAATAAATTTTAATACATACTAAATCAAATTATTTTCTGAGTGGTACATCCGTCAAAACTCACTCGCCCACTCTGATTCAGCATGTACACATTCAAAAAGTTATAATAGGAGTGAAAAGCTGGTACGGGAAATTCTCAGAGAAGTTGTGTGCTGTGATTTAAATGGACTGTCTGGTTGTGATGACAGAGGCACAGTTTACCATGACCATTCACGCTGTTGAAAGCAGCTCTCTGGGCAGACGTGATCAGCGGCGGCAGTGTCTCCCTGAAGCCCAGATTGACAAGCCAGACCAGGCTCAGGAGATGGATATCACAAGGGACAGCTGAGCTGCAGGAAACCAGCGGTGCAGGCAGTTTTCAGCCAGTCTCATTACAGTGGACAGGTTGATCCAGGCAATTGCTCCT
>JAPXVT010000003.1:14335204-14345205 GCA_029823135.1 Acanthurus reversus | reverse complement strand
GCTTGTAGAAACAGCTGTCAGCGGCTTGCAGCTCTCTCTCTCTGAGTGCTGTCCATTGCTCTGAAACAACAGCTCAGCATAGCCACGTATAGACTATAATATGGATCGCTGATATCATCTGAAAGACTATGCATGAGGTGTAGACTGACAGCCTTGATACAGCTGTCAGCACACTGATCATCTCTCGCCTCCTCCGTGTCTCAAATATCAAATTTTCACATGACGTGAGGCTTCAAGCCACCTTCCTCTCTGCTGTTCGAGGCCTAAATTGGTTGTCTTGGATAAGTAGCAGCTGGGATGACAGAGTTATCTAACATTACTTCACTTAAGAGATAATATGAACAAGTTTGCTCCAATTTTGGTAGGGACATGTCCGTACAGTCCAAACTTTTGCCCTTTCTTAAATTTAAATTAGAGTTTAAACTTAAAGTTCAAGTCTGCTAACTGAAAGAGTGAGTGATTCAAGTGAAAGAACCACAAGCTATTAAACAATCTCTTCACTGGTTAATGCCGAAACAAAAAGATCATGTACTCAATGAGCACATGTAGCACCATCCGTTTTATTCTTGACATTTACAGTATGTTCATTCATTATCTGAATGCTATTAGTAGTCCTAAGGAAAGTCACATTAAAAAAAAAACAAAAACAGTTATACAGACAACTCATTAGACAGTCCACAGGACATCACACAGACATTCACATACATGTCAAATCACATTACATTACAGACAGTTAAAACGCATGATCAGTAATCAGAGAGGGAAATAGATTATGTATGGTCACATGACTATTTGAGGATTTTTTTGAAGGTTAAGTAGCTGTCACAGTCCCTAATGTGAGCCAGTAGTTTATTCCTTGAATGTGTGCCTCTTACAGACATCACCATTTGACTAAATTTAGTCCTAGGTCTTTGTATATTACAGTCCCCCAACTTAGTGCTCTATTATTTATTCCTTCTTTTTTTTCCTGTATAAATTCATAATGGTGGGGGGGGGGCAAGTCCATTTAAAACCTTAAAAACAAATATCCGAGAGCGTCTGATAACTATCACGGTCTCAATTGTTATGTTTGCTAAGGGTGTTGTAATAATGGAAATGTAAAGGTTTCCTGTCTAAAAATCTGAATGTTTTCATGAAGAGAGACTTGATGGGTTTGGAAGTGCTTGCTGTTGTACGTGACCAAGTTTTATAACAGTAAGTTATGTGAGAAAATATAGCAGTTTCTAGGTGGCTTTCTTCTCTAAAGTAAGTCACTTTAGTCGTCCTATTTCTTTGAGAGTTTTTGACACGTCTTATCTCCGCTAAACACTGTTTTAGCCTCCTGTCTTGAAGGGGATTGTTTGAATAAAAATTCTCCTTTAACAGCAGCAGAGTCGAGGATGCAGTAAAACCAGACAGCGACAGGTCAAAGCCTCGGTGGAGTGCAGCCTTGGTTTTGATCAAGCACATCTCCACTGACCTATATTTCATACTCAAGCTACTCTCCATCACTGATGATGCAAGGAGAGACGACAGACTGGCGCAGAATCAAAGCAAAAGCCTCTGTTGCCATTCCTGACCTTGTTTGATCCCCCTTCCTTCACGGATCAAAGCCTGAATCACTGAAAAGTATCTGTTTTTATCAAATGGCACTTGTGAAAATTGAGAAAATATAGTTAAGGATAAATATTTGTATTTGTTTTAGCCATAAATTACAACTGATGGCAGGTCCTAAAAGTGGAGGGGCAATGGAGATTGTGAGTGTGAATGAGTATAGGTTTAACGGTGCTCATGCTCATCTCAGTAATGCATTTCCCGTGAGCGCTCAAGAAGTGCTTATGGACATTTTTTCATTCTGAAATGGCAGTAACTGCAGTGTTAGGTTTTATGTTATACAGCTAATAAACCACAACCATGTTTTCCCTGCAAAACTGTTGTATAAACAAAAACAAAAAAAAAGAGCTCTGGTCCAGGCTGTTTACGTTAAACTGATTTTGGCCTGAGGGCAATTTGTATCTTCCATTTCTGCTGAATTCACAGTAGAATTGCAACATCTTACAGTGTAATACTAAATGGAAAGCAGACTAAAGGTCAGCCAGCATCTTTTGAAAATGGTTTGCAATAGCTCTTGATTTAAACTTATCTGTCAAATCAATATATAGACAAACTTGGCATCTGTCAAAACAGCTGCAAAACATTCCTTGAACGTGACCTCTTTCAGTGCCAGTTTTATTGCTGTTAACAATTACAAGCATACTTGTGGCACGTATGTGGTGATACTGTTGGACAACCAGCAGTAATAATGTGGCCTCTTTTTGCTGCTTTTCATCTTTTTGCCAATTCACACTTAAAGCGCGCAGTCTTTCTCAGTTTACCATGACCTTTAGAATGTCAGAGTCAAAACACTGAAGTGAATCCTAATTCCTCGGTATCCGACCATCATAAAATACACTTTTACAACCGTTTTCTTGAGCGTGAGAGTTTGAAGGATGATGGAATAATAAAACGTGAAAATATCCATTTGAGTGCTGCCATCCTTAAAAATAGTCTGGATTATAGAAGAAAAATAAGGCAGACCGGTGCTCAGCGCGGTGTAAAGCAGTGGGCCTCTCCTGCTGCCCTCTGGGTTGTCTCACGGTGCTGCATGGGCACTCCTGGCATATAGCGATGGTTTGTGTGCACTCATGGCTTCAGAGCATATCACCAGGTAGTAGCTGTGGAGAAGGTGGGCGTAGGAGGTATGGTTTGATCTCTCTCTGTCTGTGTGTGTTAGTGTGTAAAAGACCCAGAGAGAGCGAGAACAGGAGATAGCGAAGGGTTTATGTGAAGCATGGACGCCAGGGGAAATGTTTTGTACTGTGGGAGTTTTCCTCAGGATGTCAAGCACCAGTGCTGGAGCGGTGGGGTGATGTGTGAAGTGCACTCCACCAGGTCAGCAGATGGAAAGGTGTGATGTTGGACCCCAATGTGGGTTGTGTACGGTGATGTGGGTGGATATTGGGAGGTTCTTCTATTTCGGGATCGCTGCTAAAATGCCTGACAGCTATCGCAGCCGAGCCGCTGCATGCTCGAATAATCCACTGTAAGTTGTATTAACACAGCACACAGTGCATATATTAAAAGCCATGCGACTGTGTCTGCAGCTCAAATTATGAAACCACTTCAGAACAAATACCGCAGCTCTTCCCCTCTGAAACAGCTCTCTCTCTATTTATAATGTGCCTCAACTCCACTGCAAAATTTAATGGCTGGCATCAAATTTTGATGGTGAGTGACGGGCAACAGACACGGACAAAAGGGAAAAAGATAAGCCTCCCTTTAAAAAGAGTTAATATTCCTGTCTTCCTTCTCCTTTTTGTCCTTCTTCTTCTTTTCCTGTTTCCAACTCCCTCTACTCCACCACTTCCATCTGCCTTTCTTGTGCCTCTCCTTTGGTCTTAATCCCACACACCCGCCCTCCCTCTCCCTCTACATTTTCTCCTCATCTCCCCTCTCATTCCCCTCTCGCTCTCTCCTTCTCCTCTCCAAATCTGTCGCTGTCTCTTTCCCCTCTACAGGCACAACTAGTCGACGCTGCTCTTTGGATCACCGTGGTATGGCCTTCTGGGAGCAGCCCAGCTATGCTCGATGCATAACAAATGAATTCAGATACTTGCAGCAATCAGTAGGTGCAAAGTCAGCTCCCTCTCACAGCCTCTGTTTCCAATGCATCATAAATTACCTCCCCAGTGTTTTCCCCACCCCACCCCCATTCTCATCACACTGTAGCCAAAGATTAACCACTTTCAGAAGAGGAGCAAATTAAAACACTTTTCTCTGTGTAATGAACGGTCACGGTGAAGTCCTTAAACTACCTGATTTAGCGTTTCTGGCATGTTCTCATTGGTGTTTGTCTTGTCGCTTTAGCTTGTTGGACTGTTGCACTTCCATGAGCTTTTCACTTGCTTTTTGCAGCATTTTAAATAACCTGCATCTCGGTATATTCTAGTAAAAGTTTGTATGGACTAGGATAACAAAGTCGGCAAAACTCAGTGAATGGTAACTCTTTCGTTTTGATAGAATCTCCTTTTTATCAAAAGAACCTGGTGTGAACTCTCTTTCATCCATTTTTCGTATCATGTATAATAATCAGATCACAAAATAATCAGTTTTTGTATTAAAGTCTGGGTCCATTTTGAGAGATTTATTAAATATCCTTTTGCCGGAGTATCTTTGCCTTTAGTCTGGAAATACAATAGCACTTCTAGGCGATTTTGGTAACTCTGCATCTTTGTTAAAAATAAAATAATTCAGAAGAGCTGAGATAGCACACTCAGCGCTGCACCTGTGAGCGTGTATTTATGGACATGGACCTGGTGCAGTGATGTGAGATGTCATTTTGCAGTGCAATTTCTGCCTAAATGCGCGTCTTCTGCTCCAGTTAACTCTTTTATTCATATTGGCTCATTTCAAAACATCCGTGAGGCAGAGATACATTTCGGCCTGGCTCAGATATAAGTGTCACATAAAGGGCCTTAGAGAGTCGTGTCTTTCTTCTTGATTTTTTGCACTCCATTTACTTCAAAATGTGTAGCTTAGTGTGTGTCCAGAGGACACCGATGCCCCAAGTTCTGTCTTCTCCTGTATTTGGAGGTTCAGGGGCACCTTGCTAAGGGCCAGAGGATGCTTGCAGGGGATGGGATGTCCCAGGTCACGAAAAACCTGCTGGACCTCACCCAGAGGAGGAACTTCTACGCCGGCGACCTGCTGTCTTCTGTGGAGATCCTTCGCAATGTGACGGAGACCTTCAAGAGAGCCAGCTATGAGCCATCTTCAGATGATGTACAAGTAAGTGGATGTAGATATGAATCTTGTTGTGTCGTGGCTTAGAAAACAAAATAAACAGTTATATGAGGGTAATGTTTGATGCATTTTACTACCAACTGTGTAATAGATGAGAAAATATGTTCAGCACAAAGGCTGACAAACACGCCCCGTGGCTTTATTGTATCAGAAGATCTCCTCCACGTCCTAAGCTGTTTCATCTCATCATGTTGGGCTTGACTGCAGTCTTGATCCTCTTTATGTCAATAGGATGATGGAGATTACAGCTAAAGCTCCACCTCCATCACCAATAAGATAATTTATGTCCTCAGAGCTGTGTCATTTTCAAAGACGCCCTTCTCGGGCCTCTTTGTGGTCTTTGTGCTGCCTTTCCTGCCTGTTACTATTTATGTATTTTTTAAGGATGAGTGTGTGTGCGTTGTGTTTGGCTCGTGCTGTTTTGCTGCGTGAAGCTAAAGGGGAAGAATGTAAATGTTACTTGCAATTTGATGGGAAAAGCAAAGCAAGTTTTGAATATTGTAAGAGGTTTATGGAAAATGAATTCATTTTAGTCCTATTGTGAATTTCTAATCTTGCTTTGTTTTTGTATCGGGCTTGTTTTGTTGTAGTTACAGTAAATAATGCTGGAAAATTAGAAGAGAATTAGTCTTGCCCATCAGCCATTTTCTGTATGGAAGTACAAATTATTTCTGCATAAACAGAGTGAAAGTTTAGTTTATTTACACAGTGCTGTTTTCACTTTTTTGAAGGTTATTTTTCAACATATTAAATATGAAAATGCTTTACTGGATATTTTTAATATCATAAAATACCCATGATGCCTCATGCTGTTCTGTCTTTTATCTTTGAGTAGCGTATATCTAAGCCAAGTAATGTGATATATTAGTATATGATCTTTAGCTTCTTTTTAAATGTAATAGTACTTAACTGGCATTTAGCTTGTACTTCAAGTTTATATATGGATAAATTGAATCACCAAAATGTCAAACTCACTTAATTATGCACTTCTGGAAGGCAGTGGTATTTGGACTATGAAATGTAAGGGATGGTCTTTCCCCCAGTTTTCTGCACATTTATCAACAGTTCCCTCTGAATGCAGTATGCATGGTCTGCTACCAATATTGTGCAGAAATAAAACCCAAATGTGCTGGCCACGGATGGACAACCCAGGGCCCATTCAGCCTCATTCCCACCATAGAAAATCTTTGAGATGAGGAAAGCATCCTGTCTCCGGTTATTATGAGAGCTCTGTGTGGGCAGACAGGAGAGCAGTCAGCCAGCCCACCCCCTCTGTGTGTCTCTGCGCTAATGCAGTGTTAAAGTGGGCACATTACCACCAGAGGGAGCATAAGCATTCAAGTAGAAAACAAGATAGCCTGTGTCAAGAGAGAGAGCCACTCCCTCAGGCACATTGTAGACCAGACGAAATAACAAGGCTAAAGATCAGGCAGGGGGGTCCTATTGCTACTGCAGGCATGCACCCCCCAGCAGCCCCTGCTATCTGCTGCAGAAGAAGACAATCCACACAGCTGCTCAAACATTCCCTTTCATCTTTTTTTTTTTTTCTGATTGCAGCTTGTGCTTGTCTCCTCTAGCATTAAGTGTTTGTTGCAAGCTGCAGGGGGTTCAAGGTGTAATTTTGCCAGAGCGGGTCCACAAAGTCCGTCTTTTCTCTGGTGGTTTACCATCATGGTTTCAGTGACAAATGGTCTGAGGCTATTCAGCCCTGCAGGGATCGTCCTCATTCCCTTCTAGACATCCCTGTGAATTCAGTATATTATCCATAACAGTACTTGTGAGTGCATGGTGTTTATGTGTAATGATTTTAAAAAAGCATCACACCGCAGTGCCTGTAATTCTTGTGTGTGGGTGTGTTACGTATTTTCCCTTTCATCATCTCCACAGAACTTCTTTCAAATCATCAGTAACCTCTTGGAGGAGGAAAATAAGGAGAAATGGGAAGACGCACAGAAGGTAAGCATGTTGCTCCACACTTGGTAAATAATTCAGCTGGCTGCATGAGCGTTGTGCGTCTGAAAAGAATCGACTCAGTTCTTGTTTGCAGTTGCTCCATCTGAACAACAGAGATAAAGAAAAGTCAGGTTAGTGTTGAGATAATGTTATACTTACACATATCAATGTGAGAGGTCTTTTAGCAGCTCTGACATCTGGCCTCATTTAGAGAGCTAGTTCCTCAGAACACCACTTGGTGGCAGCAGCAGTTCCACAGTGACTGTCCAACGTATTAACACTGCAGGGCTCGCTCCTGCTGCACACACATTGTTTCACCCAGCTGATGCAGATCATGGCAGCCAGTGTGATTAGATCATTAGTTCAGTTGGATTTTAAAATAAAGAAAAAAGGTTTAGGCATTTCATTGCTTGTACAGCAGAGCTAAGACTCCCTGTCTGCCTCTCTGATAGTCTTTGTCATTACAAAGCAGCTCCTTCACGTAGGGAACCAGTATGATAGTCTTAATATTCAATAACAGCTAAAGCATGGCTTTGATATGCTGTACAGAGCAGCGCATTTTCTCAACGCTGTGCTCATCCGTGGAGATTGGCTTCAGGCTACGTCCTCTGTCGGACACATCTCTCAGCTCGAAAGGTGGCAACTCACATTTTCAAAACCGCCACTGGTGTCTGAGACAACCTGAACCCTGAAATCACGCACATCCAGACTCTGACAGAGATACCATCTGTGACGACTGCGAGTCTGCAGAGGGCATCTGCTCTGTTGTCACCTTCACTGCTAAATTGACTTAAATTAGGTATCACCTGCAATGACACGCGTCTGAGGTGGCATCTCAAAATCAGTCAAATCTCTTTTTTGTCCCTGTGTCTCAGTGCACAACTTCAAGTAAGATGGAAGGGAAATGCAGGCAGCTCAGACTCTGCCATGAGTGAATGATTGTCTCTACAGGCAGTAATTAGCTGTTTACTTGATGTGGCTTCAGTTCGGCAGGCCCCAAAGGTGGGTTGACGGTGAGAAGAGCTCACAAATGAGCAGTTTCGTCAGTAAGAATGTGTCAAAGGGACTGAGACGGACGGACGGATCAGAGGAAATATAGGAACAGGAAGAGCTGTCTCTGTGATTGAACACCCAGATGAAATATGTGTTAATTATTTCTGTATTTATTAATGTGCCTGTCCAAGGAGTGCTGCTTCAGTTTCGGCTCTCCACCAAGAGGACATTGGCTAAGCAATGATTTCAGTGGACGATGCTTGGACTTCACAGTTATCAATTTTTCTCTCTCGCTGTCTTTTCCTGCATTAATGAGCTCAGATTTTACACAGCACCCACACACTGCATTCTGTGGACATTGAAAACACTCACATGAAACACCTCACTATGGCTGCAGAGCTGGCTCTGTGCAGAGATCACTATATATTCACCTCCTGTCACTGTTACCATGGCAAGGAAAGGAAGAGCTCTGTCTACAGAACCTCCACTGCAGCCATTTCCCTGCGCTGCTTTCACATCCCCCGGTTGCCATGGCGACCGGCCGAATGAGCATGACTGCACTGTGCGTCAGACATGCCGGAAGGGGCGACGTGATGTGCTTTTCTCCCCCACTATGGCTTTCACTCTGCTGTGTCAGAGGCTCTCAACTTCAGCATCACTGATCGGCTTGCATGGCTTAGCAGCGGCACATGTGAAGGCATGTGCAAACACATAGAAAGCACAAGGTGTTAGCGAGGAGGGAAATACCTGCCTCAGGTGTTTGTTGAATATCTAGAGTGAGGTGCTAATTGCTCAATGCCACTCAAAAGCCGTTCTAATTGCCTGACATCATCATGATGTGCTCACACATTTGCTAAAGTCCTGCAATAATATTTGTACAATATGACACATTTCTGTAGTAATTTGACATTTTGAAATGCTACAGCATTGTTCCGTGGCAAGTGGAGGCTGTGTTAAAGCCATCATGTATGGCACAGCTACACAGTCCTACGACCAGCATTCATGTATCCAAGTCAAAGGACAAAACTGTTGGCCCCCAAATCAAAGCCTCTTATTAGATTTGACCCATCACCACTAGATTGGCAGCCAGGACCACGGTCCAATCGTTTGAAGGTCACTTATAGGATTAGCGTTCCTTTGATTTATTGACTTGGGGGGAAAGAGCTGACCCGACCAGCAGCGTTACTGGTCCAGTGGTGGAGCTGTCCGCGGTGCTGAATTCCTGGCTCTGCGTTCTCACTCTGAGTGCTGATGCCCGTGAAGCGTCACATGAACCCAGGCAATCACCCTTGACTTGGCAGAGCCTTTTGGAGGAGAAGCCAACCAACAACTGTGTGTGTAAACTGGGTGGCTTAAGCTCTGATGCCGATGTCATATGAATGGTTCAATTAGGGCTGCCACTATCAGCCCATCATTTTCATGGCCAGTCAACATATATTTAATCTATAAAGTATCAGAAAAAATAAAATCCCTTCACAATTTAACACAACTAAATTTTAAATATCAAAATAATTTACTTTGTATCACTTATTTATTTATTTATTTTTTGCCAATCAAACGAGAGAAGCTTGAACCACTATGTTATTCTTTTTTATGTGTTTTTTCAGTTAATTAACTATTTTTATTCCAACTCTAGATGGTTCTGTTTTAGTTTTATAAAAATTATGTAAACTTGTGTCCAAAAGAAGTTAAAATCTGTTGCAAAACAAAATATATTTAAAACTTTATGTAAAGATCTTCAACTTTCTGTGACCTTTTACTGATACATTTTTTCCTTTCCTTATTTTTCTGATTTAACTGTGTTGTTGCTTCACTGTTAATTTAGCTAGATTATTATTGTTCTTTACATGTTCAATATCTGAACCTGACATTCATTTCTTAGAAACATTTTTGAACTTCTTTCTTATTTGCCACTTTTTCCTACTTTTTTGGGGGGCTCCACACTTCCATCCATCCAGTGATGCTGGCTGCTGCTGTGTTTGTTAAATCAAAATTGTCCTCTTGTCTTTTTTATCTCGTTCAGATCTATCCTGGAGCGGTGGAGCTCATGCAGGTCATAGAGGAATTCATCCACATCGTCGGGTTGGGCATGAAGGATTTCCACAATGCCTATTTGATGACAGGAAACTTGGGTAAGAATCAGCCCACTTTTCCTCACAGCCCACAGCCGCTGAGCTCGTTTTGCCATTTATTTCTGCTTGACATGAACACATAATCCCTGTGCTCTGCTGACT
>JAPXVT010000003.1:14242089-14256750 GCA_029823135.1 Acanthurus reversus | reverse complement strand
AATCTGTTAGTTTTTAGCAAGGTTACTTTATTACTTAAAAAAAACCCAGTAAACTAAAGTTTAGAATGTTAGATGTTATTTAACAAAATAAATTTTAAAAAACAGCTAACTTGGTCTTTAAAAACCAAGGAGAAAAGGCTATTTCTCTGCGCTGTATATTCAACATCACCAGGTCTCACTTTTGATGCCAGTGGCATGTAATGAAGTTTTGCCATTTGAGAAGTGGTGTTGAGGGAAGTCAGCCCTTTTCCAAAAAGCAGAATTTAAAATATGGCTGTGCAGGTTCATGCACATTGAAACATATGTCATAAAATTATCAGGGCTCACTATCTACGTCAAATCCGAAGAAGAGGTTGAGATATGGCCAAAACCATTACTTTCACTTATTGTCACATCTTCTTTCAATAAACATTTCATAACTTGCTTTCTCATAAAACTTGTATGCAAATGTTTTTGATTAAAAAGTTTTCTAAATCCAACCACCCTAAGACATCCACCTTCATAATGCTTTTTTTCCTCTCAGTTTTTGATAAACTGATAACAAAAACCCTTGAAGGAAGAAAGGAAAGAATAAATTATAGAATGTAGGAAAAAAACTACCCTCCAACAGAGTGACTGATGAGGTGGAAGGTTAAGAGAAGAATATTCAGGCACAAGTAAAGGACGAGCAAAGAAGAGAAATAAGACAGATATATAGCCTGAGGAGACATGGTTTCTGTCTTTGGAGAAATTTGAGAAGTAACTTCTCTGTGGTGTGTACTATCATCCAGAAAAATGGGACACATCTATTGCTACACAATGTTTACAGTTGCACAAGAATAGCACTTGTTATACATCTGTGTTATAAAGGGGTCTGCCCTCACTTCAGAGCCAGCTGTTATTACATGGAGCAGAGCCTCAGGCAGTTTTGTCACTTTAACTAAAAAAGACAACGCGTCTTCTGAAAAGAGGAAAGCCATGTCACTGTCATTGTGAATATGCCTTAACCAATGGATACAACTGGAATGATGCAACATTTAATGGAGCCCTGCATCAAATATGTCCAGTATCCCACATTGAAAAGCTAAAAGGTAAAAGCACAGACACGCAACAAGATCACAACAAATCATGAAGACGGTGAACCAAAGGTGATGGGTTACGCATGTAACCCTGATTCTCTGATGAGGAGAAGGGCATGCACTAACAATAACCCTCCCATGCTCTTCATGCAAAAAGCCCATTTTCGATGATGTTTGCAGATATATTTACTGAACCCTCATGTGCAAAATTATCAATTACCTCAAAAATAAGTTATAAATGTTTGTTTCATACTTCAAAATGTGGAAGATATCCCAGTTTATTTAGTAACACTGGCTATCTTTTGATTTTTTGCTGAAACCAGTCCATTCATCTTTGTATGTGTCTTTATTATTCTACAGCTAAGTGCAGCCATGGTCATGAATAAATGGTACAAAAATATCTCTCTTTCTTCGTGCTGTTTGGTGTACAGCAGACAGAAGAGCGCACATGCAAAATGTATGAAATGCAAGGGGCAATTTCCGGGCCTTAAAAATTAAGCCAACACGGAAATGCCAAAAAACAGCAGAAGCTCGAATGGCCACTTGAGGCTGGCCCTTGAAGCAGGTCAGTCCCCATAGAACTCTTCTCTGTTGTAGTGTTCCTTAAATGATACTTGCTGCAATGACCAAGGACAGCTCAATAAGTATTGACTGAAGCAGCATCATTGTGAATATAAACTCATCACAGCCAAAAACTTGTAGATAGAGCCTCTCTTATTGCCTATAGAATCCAAGTACCTTCGTTGTCTGTGGAGCAGCTCTGCAGCTTTATGCTAGTGACATCACCTTTGAGTCTGAGCTCTCCAGATTTTGACAGAACTTCTACTGCTATTGATCTGACTGGCACAGACGGCAGGAATAATAGAAGAAGTCTTAAGCTGAGTCATTTCCCTTTATGCGCATGAATGGATACTGGCAGTTGTGGAAAACGTTGATGATGTGGAATATGTAAAGTGCCAATGATATGGATGTATTGTCTGGGTGTGTCTTCTGTGCTCCAATTCGTTTTTGTGTGAAAACACAGGAAGGATGGGAAGAAAGAAATGCTTCCCTTTCAGTCACTCATATTAATTAGTATAGTTATGAACACTACCAATAACAGAACATATTTACTCATACTCGTAATCCAACTTGTGTAGATTCAATAGAAAGAGGCAAACGTGAAAGTCCACAAAGCTGAAGCGAAGACAAAATGCACTGTCTGGCTATGTTAGAGAGCCATCTGGAGCATTAACGCTAACCCTGCTGAGCTGCTCCTATCACACTGTTTCTTACACTGCTCTTCACACCGACTTGGACCCCATGAACAGTGCAATCAGACTTATATGGAGCTACATGACATCAAGGTCCACGGCAATATCTCTGTGTGGTTCAGAATTTATTCATTATAGTCAGTATTTTCAAAAGTTTTCTCCTCTAGAGTGTTACATGGAAATTTTTTTTAAAAAACCCACAGGAAAATGCAGGTCTGTGCTGTTTCATGTATAGAAGAGATTAGATAGAGGAGGCCCACGGGAGCTCTAAAGGTATACCAACAATCAGCTTGTACTTTGCCAGGATCAACAAATAATAGGAGGAGTAAGTCTATCTTCATCCCCATGACCCCACTCTTTTCCTCCAGAACCTCAGCCATCTGTAGCTCTCCAGCTGCTCAGCTGAATTGCAGGGCTCCGAGTGGGACCTGCAGATGGCTCACAACAGTGGTCTGCCTAAATATATTATCATGTACACCAGTGACCCACTTCACCTTGAAATCATTACCGTACTCTGATAAGAGCATGGGGCAGTGTGTGAGTGCAGGTAATTTCACCTTGACTCATGATATCTGGGTGAGTGCTGCCCCGTGTAGCACGATGCATTATGTATAACTTTCATCTCTGTATTCAAACACAAACACATGCGCACACACTGACACATTGTGTTTTTTTTCTGAAAGCCTCTCTATCAACAAGCACTTGTGTTCCTACACTGTGCGCTTTTACTTCCTCTGCATCTCAAAAGCAATAGAGCACTTTCATTCCAGTGTCCTCTGAGGATGCTGATGTTCCTTTAACAGAACTACTTTCAAACCTCTGGCTCCTCATATTAGTGTTGTCCATGAATGTTCGCCAAAAGCATCTTTTCACCGCCCAAAATCTGCTTCTATACACTTGCAAAGAAAATCCATTAGACGCATTCAAGACCTCGAGATGCAGACACAAAAGACAGCATATGTAAAAGTAACCTTACATTACTCGACCTAACCTAAACCACACATTATACCAACAAGAAGCCAGGACAGAAAATTGCAGCTATTCACAAAGTTGGTCTTATTTTCTACAAATTTATGATTTCATACTCCACTCACTGTGATAACCCTTTTGATCTGGAGAAGCAGCTACATCTTTAAAGAGGAGTCCATTAGATGTGGCAGCACAACTAGTTAGCAACCCTCACATTGTTTGGAGTGGAAAAAAAGCTGCATGCTGCTGCAAAAACAAAGGAAGAAATATTGATTTGGGCATTTTAACTAGATGTCCTTAGAGCTCAATTTTGATCACAAATGTTCAGAATTTTATTATTAGAAGAAGTTTATTAGCACAAAACAAACAGATCCTCTTCCAAACTGTGCTTTCATGTTATATATTTATCGGTGGATAATAGGATGGACAATTTTTCTTTCAAGACAATATATTTTGGTTGACATTTATCAGTGTAACGCAAATTGATGAAGATCCCCTTGATGCAGAAAAAAATTACGATTAATTTGTATTGGGGTTTAGGGAGTCTCCTGATTAAAAAAAAGGCTCGGCTCCCAACATCTCAGAGTCAACACACAAAATTACGTCCATCTTCCCTCTGAAGCTCTTTAAAACAATGCTGTGGAAACGGGCAAGTTGCTAGGAAACAGACAGCAGTCCATAGAGTGAAAACAGTCCACTGTTACAGAAGTTTCATCCCTGGGATTCAAACTAGAAATAATTTGATATGCCTTCCAAGGTAAAAAAAAACATAACTAAATAAAGGAATGAAAAACACATCCTGAACTTCAGCTCATGGTTAAAGTTCAGCCTAAACCTCAAGCAAAATAATTTATACAGAATGAGACAGGCTTCAGGGGTCTCGTACCATAATATTTAGAATTTTGTCTCTGACAGTATCGACCTTAATGGTGAAAAGGGAAAAAACAAACAAACAAACAAACAAACAGCAAAAAAACTGGAGCAGTGACCCAGAGGGCATTTATTGGTTGATTGAACTGCTGTGTCAAAACAAAATCAGGGGTTGGAAATATTGATATTAAGTGTAAAATAAACTTTCCTTGCTGCAAAGACTCTTTTCTATATTTCTACAAGAAATAACCTTGCTGTTGACAAAGGAAGCTTTTGTAATAAGTCTTACTGTTCACACAATGCAAAAGGCTTTTTCGAGAGTCTGAAAATTTTAAAGAGAATATTTTGATTTAGGAAAGAAACTGTGTCAAGAGTGCTGTGGACAGAATGTCATTAAAATCATTGCTTAGACTGTCAGGGGAGCTAATATAACCAATAATGGAAGTTGCAGATGTGATGATGGAGGCGTTAACATGACAGCAATAAACAACAGAGGAGACACTTAATTTCTTAGCTGAGGGAGTGATCATTAGAAATGGACAGATAAATCTTTGATGGAAGACGTCATAATGAAGTAAAATCAGATGCGTCAATAAGTAAGACGAAGGCCTATTTAAATGTGTTTGATGGATTATTAACATTAGTGGTCCTCAATAATTAGACCATTGTCAGTCAGACAAAGAAAGGAACACATAAAATGTAGATCATCACAGCATCCGAGAGGCCAGTAAGTAAAAATGTACGTCTATACTGATAAGGGCAGATGGTAGATGGAGATGAACTTGGATATGAGGCAGAGCTTATGATCAAAGCAGCTCGCCCACCATAAGTGGCAGCATGAGCATCATGAATAATAAGAATAAGAAGTTGGAATAATTTGAGAGAGCAGCCTTATCCAGTGCTCACGATTCCACCATCTTATGTCAGGCTGGATGACGCCATTTTTTTAAAACTACATTTATTAATACGATTATTTATTCACATAATTTAAAATGAAGTGATTAACAAACTAAACTCTGCATCCACAAGGAATTCTACTTGTTTTGGAAAAGAAGGTTGGTCTTCAACAATGGGATTCTCAGTGCTAAACCCAAATCCAGAGAGCATATTCCACTTGTCTATTCACTTGTTTGTTTGGCTCATGTGGGCCATGGCAGTTAATTCCAAAAGATTAATTTCCATTATGCTGAGTAAATGAGTAATACTGTGGTACTGACCATAGAAAAAATAATGGAGAGCAGAACACTGAGTACTTGCTCACTACATTATCATCACACCACTGTGATCGGCTGGCCAATCACTCAATAGCTTGACTATTACCTTCTTTTGCCTTTGCTTTTCTCAAAATCCAAGGTCACACTAAGTGTTACCACAACCATGACTCCAAAAAAGTTTGGGCGCTGTGTAAAAACTTAAATAAAAGCAGAGAAGCAATCATTTGCAGACAAACTTTTTATCGAAAAAGGTTGTACAAACTGACTGAAGACTGAGCCTTCCTCCAATGCCCCTTTCATACCACTTATGACATTATCACCTCTTAGCAATGAACCTGTTAACCTTTGAAATGTTCCAGTGAGGTGTTTTTTGGAGGGGGGCATTCACAGCTTTCACAGTCGTTTGTTGCCCCCGTCCCAACTTTTCTGTAACATGTGACTTGTTGACTTCAAACTTACAATAAGCATATATTTATAAAAAATCAATGAAGCTGATGAGGTAAAACAATAAAGAGCTTTTCTTTCAACAGTTTTTCAATTGAGTGTATGTCAGAAAGGATTACGAAATGATCACATTCTGTTTTCATTCTGTTTTCCAGTGCGTCTTTCCCTTTTGGCATCTGGGCGCTACAAAGTGATGCTCTTCCAAAGCATTTTATTTTCTACCACAGAATATTCCAGTTCTTATTTTTGACAACCACAGCGAGGACCCTGGAATTTGTGTTTGTAGAGCGTCTTGGTCATGCTATGGCGACATTTTTCTCTCAGGAGACATAGCGTGACAAATACTATTTTTATGGTTGCAAAATTACAGATATAGTGCACTGTCTGATTTTATGCTGTGGTTTCTGTGATTTCTTAAAAGAATGTAAGAGTTCAGTGGTATGCAACTATTATTTAATTCCAAAAATATGCAGAAATTGCCAAAATAATATAACAGATGTATTGCATTGTATTCTGTTAATGGCATAACAACATTTTTCCATTTACTATCCAGAGGATCATCCTATGTCCATTTTTTGTCATAAATATTGGGATTATTTAATTATTATGACCTTTCAGAAATAACTTTTTCTCAACACCAACAGACAACGGTAACTGCAGTGCAAGTGACAAACAGCTCAGATTAAATAAGCTAACTGACCTTTTCTACTACATTTAACTGCTCTGGACTTTAAAAAAAAAACACCTGATCCTAACTGTTGATGAAATATTTCACCTGTTACTTTCTACAGCATAGCAGTCGATAAGCTTTTTGATTGTATTCCTCCTCAGTCGCATGTGTTCTCTCTGCTTGACACTTCCTCCTCCTCATGGTAGGTGGTACAACGGCTGTTATGAAAGCAGGAGCCATTTTCAAGATGGCCAAAATAGGATCAGTTTCCCTGAGCTGGTCGAAAGAGAGAGTGCAAATAGTCTACTTCCGGCCATTGTGTTTGCTTCATATAACAGTACTGAAGAGTGCCAAAATGTCTGTGTAAATTAACAGATACCACAAGCCTTTGACATGAGCTCACAGTAATTAACAGTACTTGGCTGAACACTGATTTATGTTTTCACCAACTGAGGGTCCTGTGGTGCCTGAAACACATTTGACTCAATTTCACTTACTGATTCCAGCTCAGCTTCAATAGGTATTAACTTCTCTCTTGGTCTGATACCAAACAACTTTCAGGCTGCAATAAAACAACATGACCAAGTGGTGCAGCATGATGGCTGAATCTGTGGCTTCATTGTGATAGTTGTGGGACAGGAAACAAATTATTTGTTTGTGGAAAAACAATCAAACAAACAAAGAAAAGCCAATTAATTTCCACAATTCTGTCTGAACAGTCATGTAAACAAGAGTATTATGGGGGATTGTCAGTTTATGTAATTACTGTATGTTAGCAGTATTGGCATAACTGTTATGTGTAAACATAGCTGGATTAATATTTATGTCCATGTGTATTTCTTAGTGTGTTTATTTTTAGGCACCAACATTTCTTATTTTGCAATAAACCCTGATTCTGAATTTGAATAAATTCAATCTTATTAATCATTAAGGCAAATGTGATTTACAGCAACCAAAACAATAAATCAAGTTTAGTGTTTGTTGGTGTTTTTTTCACTTCATTTTAAGTTTTAACTAAAACTTTAAGAAGTATTTTGGTTTGCTGTATTTTCCCGAGTTTTATTATAAGAGATGTAGTTCTAGCTCAGTTTTATCATTACTGTTGATGTATTCTGCCTGATCATACCTGCTGTTAATTTAGGAGGATATGAGAACAGGGCCCGAAAGAAGAACACTTGTTTCGAAGGTCAAAGACATTACTCCATTAGCGCCTCCATATTGTATAACCTTGATATAGTCACATTCATGAAAAAATCCAATGCTGAAGCCAAACCAGATTCGCTCATCACTAATGACTCTTTCTTGATTCAATTTTGCAGTCAAGCTGATCACTCAGATTGTTCCTACTTAAATAAGCAAGATATGAGCAAGTGTTCAGTGAAGTGCAGTTGTTTTTGTATACTGGGTAAGATACTAATATAAAAGCTTCATGAAACATATAATGACAACATTATCGGCAATAATAATAATAAATTGTAATAATACAACCTCTTTCCGTTGGAGAAAAGAGGAGAACAGCTCTATGAGAAAAGCCACTTAAACGAGACAAACACCACAGGAGCACATTTTCAGGAAGAAATACCTGGCTGCCCATTGCAAATAATGTGTCCAAATGTTGCTTTGAAAAAGTGCTGCAGTGCTCTGAACTGGCATAATCAAGCAGCAGTGTCTGAGACTAAAAAATGAGCCAACGCAGAAGTGACAAAAAACTGCAGCGCTCTGAATGGTGACGAGAGCAATTTACAGCCGAAATAAAGATGTTTACAGGCTGGTAAAAAAAATTCAGTTGTAGTGTCTATGGCTAAATTCATTAGGACTGTTTGGGGGTGAATTTTTATACACACTTACACTCATTTAAATTATATTAAGACTTAAAGTCGAGCATAATTAACTTTGAGTGACAGGTTGCTGTTAGCTGTCTGCTGGGAATCAGCAGCCAGGCTTCGTTAGCTGGGAGTTAGGCAGAGTCTGGCACTGGCATGCTGGCTACCACACTGAGCTTCACACTTCTTCACAAACCTATGGGTACTGTCAACATGACTACAACCATGTTTTATACAGCATAAAGCAGTGTGCAGCGACAATGCAACAACATCTTGTACACATCTAGTACCAACTCTATGCCTCCATTTTCCTACAATATAACTTCAATAGAACAACAAGCACAACTTTATAGGTTTTTAAAAACACTTGTCAGTTAAATAATTGGGGCAATGCCTCTTATTTACATCAATGTAACAACAATTTTAGCCTCCCCACAGTTAGAACAGAACCTGATTGTATGTTTCTACACATCAGATTATTGTAAACACATAATATCTTACACTTGATCCCTTCGCTGACTCGCCTGCCTCTGCTTTATCATTCCATTTCTTGCCCGTCTTTCCCTGTCTCAATGCATTTTCCGTACTGTTGGATAAAGTAAAAATTATTCATGAAAACTGAGTCAATAATGGCTATCTCTGACATCTTTGCTGTATTCAGGCATACACCTCATTGCCATTCCAAACTTTCCTGCCACAGCAGGTCCAGACTTACATGCGTCTCTCGATGGAGATGGGAGGCATGACAGGAAACGACTTGAAGGGAACTGAGACTCTGAAGGAGAATCTTCAGATAGCACGCTCTTAACGTGGAAGCCAAAGATGCGATAATACTTCATACGTTAGCTAAAGACATACTGTAAATAAAACCCGTACTTCAATTACACAACATAAGATAACAAGACCACTTTCTCATTTTCAGACACTTCTGCATTTGCTTCCAGTGCCCCGCAAAATACACCACATGCTCAAGTGGGAATTCTGGGAATCTGATGTTACTGAAGCTATTTATCATTGATGACTATAGATTTTGTCTTTTTTTTATATGACTGTGCACAGGTCAGTCTTTTTGCAATGTTTAGTATTAATCTTCTGGAAAACAATATAAGCCCTGAAACAGAAAATAATATGCAAATAACCCTGATATACTTGTATTCCTACATTTTAATTATTCAGACAACAACACAAAGATTTAAGATCGGCACAGTCAAAAGACAATGTAAAAGGAAAGCTCATAAGACGTTTAGAAAATACAAATATGCTTAATATCTAATAGACCGAATTATTTACAACTCCTACTTAACCATTTTTTATGAACTTTACTCTTTTTTTTATTACATACTTGACATTTAAACCCATAAACATTCATTAGCTACACTAATTGCAAAGCAATTCTGCATCTTCTGGGAAAGCATTTATGGCCCAACACCTTAATTCATTTGAATAAAACAATCATTATCCCCCCACACTGATACACCTCTGCTAGCATAGATATGCACAGGAGTACACACACATAAATAGACTTTGTGGATGATTTTAATAAGTCAAAAAATCAGTGTGAAGGTCTGAGTGAAAAACGAGGGCCGGATTATGAGACATGTCTGGTTTATCAAAAAAAAAGTTTGTTTATGATGCTGTCTGCCTCTCAAGGAAGCTTTACAGGAATTAAAGATATGCCAACTGCATCATGGCTGCTCCATCATCACCAAGAGTCTGACTTGACGTCTCATCAAATGAATAAATTAGCGTAATAAAGCTCACTGGTATGGTGTGCATTCACACATTTGTGTTTTCATGGCTGACTTACTGTAATAAGTGTTGGCATGGAGACAGCAAGAGGCCATGTACTTCATTAATAAATGTTCGTCCTTGGTGTTATTCCCCTGAATGCATAATGAATGTTGATAAAAACTACTGAGCAGTGTTCTACACGCAATGTACACTGTCCTTCCTTTCTTCCAGCATTGACTCGACTTGCTAGGGATGAATCTTTGATGATGTTTTGTAACTTCTTCCAACATCTCACTATTGGACCAGTGCTACCTTACTGTGCGAGCAGAGATGACAGACTCACCCTCAGGCGCATCAGCATCACAGATCCGCGTGGTGCCAAAAGTACCATTCCCAGATGTAGGTCCTGCTGAGGGCGGCTGACTCTGATCAAAGACACAAGAGGCATGTATCTGTTTAGCGAAGAAACATGACAAACTTTTTCATGCGGTACAAACGGATGGTGGCTCGAGACGAAGGACCACGAAGCCATCATCACTGTACATACACAATGCTGGAGACCTAACAAATACAGGCTTTTACTCACGCGTTTTTAAAATGATCTTAAGTTTTCTAAATAAGAAAAAAAAAACTAGAACTTTTGGTTTAAGAGGATGCTCTGTGTTTTTTAACTGACAAATTCAGTAAAGATAAAATGCAGATTCGAACACAGCAAAATACGCTTTGTAGTTAACAATAAAAACAGTTACTACAGCAATTTTAAAAGGACTGCTCTCACTCTTACACTCACTATGTACAGACTGCACTGTATATGTTCAACTGGTATAGATTTTCTTGCATTCAAGTGCTGTGGGTACGAGAGCAGAGAAATAAGCCATGTTCACCCTGTGAGTCACGCGGAGCTGGTTAGAAAAAGGTTATTTTCTCTCATTTAAAAGGAGAATATTTCTGCAAAAAGAACCCCGTGGTTTATTTAAATTATGTTGTTTAAAAGATTTCTGGAGACAAAGCACAGACACGAAGTTGCATCCAAACTCCATGCATACACCCACACAGAGAGTGCAGGAGAGAGCAGAGCTACATCAGATCTCACAGAGGGTAGACTGTCAAAAAACAGATCCACACAGTAATAGCCACATACACTAATATAGATAGACAGAATCCAAAAAGAACAAGAATCTAAAAGCCCTGCTGCCAGCCTGCAGAGACCATGCTGCTTCCTATACCCCAGCTGGACCAAAATGGCTTTAACGCTGCCATCCACATCGAGACGAAAAACGCAGAAATGCACATAAATGTACAAACATTTTTCCTTACCTGTACAAAATACTTCTGGCTGCCATACATGACATATTGTGGGGCTAGGCTGTAGATCATGTAGCTGGTGTGAAGGACAATCAAGAGAAGAATCATACAGAGGAAGAGAAGAGCCTGGGGGCGAGTTCTCTTAGGTCTGATTTTGTACAGCTGAAAAGAAGAAAATGGTGATACTCATTTAATAGCATCTGTGCAGTGTTTTTCAGGTAACACAGAAACGGGGCCTTTGCTTACCCTTATCCAGAAGAACCAGATGCCCATGTTGCGAATGCCGGCCATGGATGTGACAACAAAGTACATGGTGATGACCGTGATCAGGATATAATCCAATGGAAAAACCTGTGATACACCAGGGACGCAAGTCAGCCACATCTTTCATATGCAAGAGTCGCACATAGAGTCACTGCTGTTTCCAGAGCCAACCATTCAGGCTGGCTGCCTCTCAAGGACGCTTGTAGCTGTTAATTACTAACCTCTCCCCATTAATCAGTAAATACAATGTATAGGGGTCTTTTTTTAGTCTTTAGTGTCTTTTATTTTGCACAGTTTTTAAAAGACCTACACACAAAAAATAAAAAAATATAAATAAAAATACGAGGGCTGTCAAAATGTCAAAAAAATTAACACTGTTTAACTGCGTATATAGTCTCTGCAAGTCTCTCGCGTGTTGCAGCGCTACACATACGCTGTCAGTGAGGGGAGGAGTGCAGGTCCAATAGGCATGTAAATGGTCAGCCGTGTGAGTCACCTTTGTGAATGCTGCTGTGCTGAGTTACTAGCCCATATTAGGCTAATTGCTCGCCATCCATAGCTTATGTAGCCGACTGCTGTTTGTCACACACAGATCAGCCACCATCCACAGAAAAAGGTTTAGCTTCATCATTCAGAGAACCTCAGATGGATGTTGTTTCAAGTTTGAGCCCACAGCTGTAAAGCCCAGTTCAGACCAGATTCGCGATGCAACAAGGTGGTTTTAGTACGTCGCTAGGGGAAAGTTGCAGCAGTGGGAACTGAATGTTGCAAGGAGTCTCTAAGACTGAACATGTCAAATCACCAAGTCCAGTTTTAGAATGCAGCTCATGTAATCCATGAGTGCTGTTGCTTGATTTGTAATTTCACTGCTGCTGTTATGCTCTGCTTGCATCCACAGCTCTAATGCACCTCTCTCCAGCTCAGAGCTTAATAAAGTCGGCCGTTTGTGTTGTGAAGTGATGAAGAGAGTGGATCTGGTTTATATGTGTGTATAGGTACGACTGTCCAGAGTCCAGAATAAAATGGGCGGAGACTGATTGATCGACAGACAGATCATGCCACTTCAGTTTCTTTGCCTGCTTGCTCTTTTTGGTAGTTTGTGAATGTCTGGGGATTCATTTGATTTGCTACGAGGAAACAGGAAAGTGGAGTGACAGAGGGAGCGAAGGGGAGACGCTTTGAGCAAACCGTGATCAGCTGTTATTTCGCTCCTCTCCCTGCTGGTTTTGAGTGATTACTGTGAATGCCTCGACTAATAAATGTGAGGAAATAATGCCCAGTTTGTGGCGACAGTTTTGGTTTTCTTTAGTTTTAACTGTGAGCCCCCGTGTTGTCTAGTGTGTGTGGACACAGCGTTTTTTTTTTTTTTATGTGGTCTTTGACCTTTTTTTTTCTCTCTCGACCTGACCCACTGGAATAGCACCCTGTCTGAGTTAAGACACCTTCTGATTTTCAAATCAAGCACTGATCCAGCCACAAAAAGCCTAAAAAGGCAGCAGTAAGAATGAAAGTCTCCTCTGGTTGCATTAGTGTGAACTGACAGGTTTTAGAGCATCACAGTCTGGCTTGTTATCACGAGTTTCAAGTCGTCTCATTGCGAATCTTTGGTCTGAACTTGGCTTTACACTGACTTCATCCTCTCCACTGCACTTCTGAGCCTCACTGTAGCCATGCTTTGCCCACTGGCACAGCAGTATTAAACTTTAAAGCCTATAATATATTAATTCACTGATCTGCAAAAATGCATTGGAGTTGAAATATTTTTCAATACTTTAACAGCAAAAATTGAAATTTGGATTAATTAATGAAAGAGCATGTAATTATTATTTTTTTAATCACTTGACAGCCACATTAAGAAGACATTGTTACCATGTGACAAAGGGCAGGCTCTACATACATAACACTAATGATGTAGGGAGCAGGTGTGTGAGCAGGTGACAGGTCAGGTGAAGGTCTGGAGCAAGAAGCAGACTGAAAACAAATTATGGGCAGGACGTGCAGAGACAAACCAAACTGTTCAATATGACATAAGAAAATAACCTTATTTTTCAAGAGATGGACCTCAGCTAGAGACACTTCTTTTACAACTTTAACCTGCAGGAGAAAGAAGCATCATATCAGCCCCGATTGGGGTTCAGTTAATTCTCCTGATTTGATTAATATCCTGGTGTCAGTTTGCTCTCTAGTTAGAAGGAAGTGATGAACTGAGATCAGGCAGCCAGGAGCAGACTGTCTCCTACATGAGTCCTGCGGACTGTGTGAGGGGAAAAATATACAAAAATTTACATCTCGCGCAGTGTCAGAGTTTCTATGTCACTTTTGTCCCCAGGTCACTGTTCCATGGCTTATTCTTAAATATATGAGAGGTTCAGTGTACAAACCTAATGTTCCTTTGTCTTTATCTTTTATGCCACCAAAACCTGATTAAATAAGCCCGTCTGTCTGAAGGCTTTTGGCCAGAGAGACAAGCAGCCAATATTTTTGCTGGTGGGTTAAGAAAACTAGACCAATCATGAAGTTGCATTTTTGACCGCAGAAACTGGCCCTAATAGTACATGAATACAATCAAACTGTAGAGAAATTCAGTTGATTGAATACATATTTAATTCATTTAAAACAAACAAACAAACAAACCCAGGTTCATCTATTAATTGACATCCATTCATGTGGATATATAGGAGCTGACTGATTGAAGGCTTTATTTTGAACGTGTAATATGCAACGCAAACAGTGGTACAAAAAAAGTAAGTAATAAACAAAGTTAAAAAAAATCATTATTATAATAAATTCCACCTGCAATTTTCCTTAGATGTGCAAAAATGAGTAGGAAGAAGAAGAAACTTACTTGATCCTACCCCTCTATTCAATATTTACATTATTTACATATTATATATATGTATATCTACCTACCTATTCCTGCATATATAAACAGAGCTTTTGAGTGCTTTGTGCCTGTAGTGAACTGTTTGGTTTCTGCTTGCCATCAGAATACACACAAACACACAGTCTAGTGTTTTCATATCAGTGCTGCATAACAGCAGGCTCTGCTGCATGAAGTTA
>JAPXVT010000003.1:14227158-14237709 GCA_029823135.1 Acanthurus reversus | reverse complement strand
TGAGACTCCCTGGGAGACTTGAGAGTAAATTAGGTGAAGAGACTACCCGTGGGAATTGTGTAAATATGCGGTTGTGTAAAGTAGAACTAAAAGTAAATCTAGAGCAGTCCAGATAAGAAGTTGAGCACAAAGAAACAGTTAGGGAAGAACATACTGAAAATGGTAGAAAATGGGCGAAAGCATGATACTTGGCCAAACAAGTCTTTTTTTTAATTACACAACTATTAGGTTGAAAAACTTATAATCAGCTGTGTATATTATGCAACCCTGTCCTAGCTCTTCTAACAACACAAAACAGGACCTTAACAATTAATTTAACAATGGTAAGATAACTTCCATTAAACATCCATAAAGAGGACTTGCCTTTGTATTCAATACTGTCATATACTTTTCTTATATTTTACTGGTAGCCTTAATGAAAACTCACCTTGAAGGGTCTAAGAGCACTGCCCACTTTGGTGCAGCAGCTTCTCTCTGCAATTTCCAGGTGTCTGCCCCTGCGCCGCAGGACCTGCAGTTTGCCTTCCAGCTCCTGCAAGTTGTGTCTGTCCCTTGATGAAAGGGGGCGTCCATCATTACACTGTAGAGGAGACAAACAAACAACTCATAAATCAATCAATAAATACACATGTATGTGAGCATTCACTTCAGATTTGACATTGTTGGAAGCTTTATGAGGGTATTTGAAGTAAAAAAGCACAAATAATAGAAAATTGTAAGCGGTTGGCTTACCAAGAGTTTTCTCAAGAATATATATATAAAAAAATCTAAAAGTCAGAAGTATATTTAACGTTCACTTTGAAAACAGTTATCATGTCAGTGGGTTGGTAAATAAAGTATTAAATTACAGTATTCTAAAGCCTTAGGTATAAGTAGTTACCACTTAATAATTAGCAGCATTACAAAAGATGCTATAAAAGTGGCTATTTATTCTCAGTATCTGAAAATAAAATTAGCAAAATATTATGTAAGTATTTAAACTACTGCCCCCCAACTATAAAGCAAATTTTCAATATGTGCTCTTTGATTTTCTTTAGTGTAAGTAATCATTAATACAGCCAGTGAAGTTTTCACTTAAGGTGACAAGGAGGAATGACAAAGCACTGGTCTTTCCTCTTTAACTTCATGTTTATGCTTGCAACTAACAAACTTCTATACTTCCTTTCTTTTTTTGCTGCCTGCATTCAAGGGGTTGTTTGATAAGAACAGTGCTAACCATTCATAATTGCATGCTAAAACAGAGAAGCACTGCAGAAAGATAAGGAGGAGGGACCAAGCAGCTGGAGGCTATCGTGTACCTTTCAATGAATGCATGATTATTCACAAGATTACATTAGATGTTACAAGTATAAAAAAGAAGGAACAAGCACTGTAATGTTTTCATTGGTATAACTGTTGTTAATTCTTTGATCAATGTCTTTTTACCTTTAGGTTATGCTCTATAACAGTATTCCATGACTTGTGGCATGTGTTTATGTCGCATATCTTGACACTGTTTTATATCACATGGTGAGACCAACCTTGGATTTCAGCTTTTCTATCTGATGCTCAACATCATCAATGTCCTCTGTGTTCTCCAGGCGTTCGTACACCACACTCCGGGTGCCTTTTATCAGATTCAAAGGCAGCACAGACATACCGTATGCCTGAAAGACAGTGCAAAACCCACCATTATAATCACACATTATTGTCATAATCGGGTGGTACATATGGCACATGCATCACTCACACATACCCACGCCTGCCTGTTGTCAAACCTATTACAATGTCGAACACAACAACAGTCAAATGAGGGTAAGAAAACACACACACAGTTAATCATACAGTTCCTGGCCTCCCAGGCTATGTCATTTTTGGTAGAGGAAAAGATTAAAATGGTGGAATCTATAATTGTTCTGAGGTTTATTGGTGAACTTGCTGCAACAATTTTGTGTGGATATCACTGTCTCATATAACCCTGATGCAATTTACAGCTTAACAGTGCCCCCATGTGACAGCACTATCCTCTATTCAGGATTTGATGAAATTTTTATGAGTGAAATTTTAGAGAGAGAAATCTGGGTTAAAGGAGTGGGTATCAAGGTGGCATCAATGTTGAATGACGTGAATTTAAATGAATAAACATCAACTTTTCTATTAGAGGAGCTTGCAAAGTAAAAATAATAAACAATGATGATCAGACATTCAGAAAGCCATGGACACAAAAACAATGTGCATACATACAGTGTCGGCAAAGACAAACAAAGAGAAAAAATGTGCACAAAATGCAAAAGTGATTTTCAGCTATCTTCAGGCTTCAATATCCTGAAGGTAAGCTTGAACTTTAATTAAAAATGAGGGAAATACTATCAGGAAACACACCAATCAATACAAATTAAAATAACAGCAACAGGCCGATACTTTACTGCTCTCCCTGTGCTATCTCATACTAACCAGCTTATAGGAGTCGTTTTATGGGTTCATAGTAAAACAAATGGCCCCACTGTGCAAAGATTATTACAGGCTTGTCATAAGATGCTGCCTCCTTTCCTCAGTTTTTCAAGTAAGGAAACGTCAGAGCCTATATTTTTCTAAAACAACTTTTACTAGTTTCTGAGTGTTAGGTAGCGTTAAGAGAGTCGCATGGGATACTAAGTCAGGCTAGACTATTATTAGTCTCTGCTGAGGATCTCTGCTACAGGCGAATGTCGCCTCCTGCAATGAATCATGGAGCTCTTAAGGCCAGAGCATGTCCCGAATATCAAACACACTCATAAAAGGAAAACCTGTCCCAGATCCCAAGAGAAACATTTCCCTTCCTCTCAAATGTGCAACTACATGGGAAAAAATATAAAAGGAAAAAAAAAATACAGGTGTTTCTCTTCTGGTGTGCACATTTTTTTAATTCACACATAATCATGCATGCTCATTAAAGCTATTTTAAAACCCACTGTGTTCAATAATAACCAGAAATAGCTTAGAGCAGGGCGGATGGGAGTGTGTGTATGTGTGTGTGGCTCTGTGTGTGTTTGTTCAAGGGGGAGTCAGTGGCTGAAATCATTCAGAGAGAGTCATGTGACTGCTGAGTGGGAAGAGAGAGAACTAGATGGACATGGGTCTCCTACACAAGCCTCCTCTGTGTTGCTCTTTGTACTTGTGATGGTGGAGCCAAAAGAGAGGATGGAGAGGAGGTTCCCCCCCTTCACCCTCAATGTCTTTTGATAGAGAGGTCAGTCCAGTATAATGTGGCTTAATTGATCTACTGATTGTACAAGTTGACTTTAAGACAATTCTACCATGAATAATAACTAATAATGACAAAAAAAAAACAAGTGCATTCATTCAAATGTGTAAATCCAAACCTAAACTCATATCATTAGCATAAATCCTGCAAGTTTTGCAGTATTGCCACATCCATGCTGGTTTGCCTAACGTTATTTGATTAATGGGAGCATTAAGCAAGACAGGCACTCCACCAAACTGACACAGAACAGACTTCTTCTTGTCAGTGTGTGTCTGTACGAGATATAATGGGGTTATTTAAGGTTCTCTGGGTCATGAAAGCGCATTTTTGTCACAAAGAAATTCTGTTTAAGGCAATAACTTTTTGAATTTTATTTATGTTTTTTTTTCCTCTGATGTTTTTTAGTCTGCACACAGCTTATGCCAACCAACAATCATATCAACTAGTTGACAATTACAGAGGTGAACTGTAATTGATTCCCCCTCTAACTTTATGGCATTTTCTTAGGCAGTGGGACAAAATGTAATGATGAATTGTTTAAACGTTTTAATTAGCTGTAGCAGGAACTCGATTGTAACAGAGAGAAGCCTACACTTTGCACCTCCCAATATTCTCTGTCAGTTTCCCCCAGTGTTGGTACGTTGGCATACTTTAGGAAACGTTCCCCAAACAGCCCCCCCCCATACAGCTCTGAAAGAAATGATGAATGTGGCATCCATGAGAATAATCCATACTTCCTGATTTTTGGTCAGTTTATTTAATCAGTGGCGACAGTTGCTCTTGGTCATGTCAAAGTGATCATTAAATTGAAAACCATCCCTTTCCTTTATGGGCAAGCTGATTAAATTTTCTGAAAACAAGGCACACTGTTTTATGAGATTACAGTCTATTATGGATTGATTTGGTTCTGGTATCACAGAGATCGCAACTACTTTCCAAAATATTGACTGCATGTCGCCAAATTTACGACGCAGTGTGAGTTACTGAATAAAAACAAAAGAGGAGCGGAAACCAGAACTCGAGAGTGTCTGGGGTTGTTGCGAATGTTGAGGGTCTACTCGTTAAAACCTCCCTGTTGCTTGAACTGGTACACTCTTCTCTTGGTCCCCAGATAAAATGAGGAACTTCTGCACAGCAGTCACCATGACTGACAGTCTTTCATTAAAAAAAAAACAACAACAAAAAAACAAGGATGAACCTCAGAGAGGGAAGCTCCATTGATTCAAGAGTTAATTGGCAGTTTGGCATCCTTGCTGCGTCCTCAGACATCAGCTGTTTTTTAATAAAATGCTGGGTTTTCTAAATTGGTTGGTTGCTCTTTGATGTCACTTTTAATGTGACTTTTTAGGGTTTTTGGAGGTTGTTTAATGATTAGTGTAAGCGTAAAAAACGACAAATCAATGCAGATTTGAGGTCTGTCGACCAAAACATCACGACAGTTTATCATTTAACTTAATCAAACTGAAGAAAACGCAAATTCAACCAAAAATAAATAAATAAATGAATGAATAAATAATGAAAAATCTAACGGCTTACATTCAAGAGTTCCACTGAAGAAAAAAAGGGTCATTTAGAAATTAAGAATTAAAGTGGGCTGATGGGGTATTTCATCCCACTTTGCATCCAGCAGTAGAGCAGCTGCTCCTTGATTCTGAAGGCCTCTACTGTTTTCATAATAAAGGTCAGGACTGACAAAGTGGTACGACACACTTGCGTTTAAATATTTAGGCATTATTTTAATATATTTAAATATTTTACTTGGGAAAATCACAAAATGGAACACAGTGAAGCAGATATGGTGCAGGGCTCAGTCAACTGTTACTAAGCTCCTGATAGTGGGGCTCTAGAAAAGCCACACATCCATGAATTACAGTGTACATTTTCTTCTAAATTTCACAAATTAGAACTGAATATTAAACTGTTTTTCCATCCAAATATGCCCACCATAAAAAGATTTGTTACTCCATTAATAATATCTGTACATCTGATCATTTATAGTTTAGGTCAAGGGAAGCAAGAGCAGAGTCCACACTGATGGTTTAAAAGTCACCCTCAGAACCTCAAGTGCGTTCAATATTCCCCACAATAGCTCAAATAATGTAGCACTTCTTTAAAGGCAACTTAGTTTGTTGTCAACCATTTAGAGAACCTAAAGCTTAAAATCGAAACCTCTTTCTGTCTCAAAGATGGAGGAGTGTCTCTTTCGTGAATTTCAGTAAGCCGAGCAAATATTTGACTAATTTATGGTAAAGCCTGTCCCAGCCTTCTTAGTCGAATTGGATATTACAGTAAAGACATGAACAGATCACTTTAAGTGTTTCATTAATCTTTGTGGAAATCCACGTCAAACCTTCAATTTGATTCTTTAATAGGAGAAAAATCTTATCAGTAGTTGATCTCCCTTAAACACTGCGGGAACAGAGAGAGAAATTCAACAAACCTTTCTTGCAAGAACACACTGCACTGCACTGAATGACTGGCAAAAACGTTCCTGACAGCCTGACTTTTATAAATCTTTTCAGAGCCCCATACTCGACACCTTATTCAAACATCGTCTGCTTCTTTTAAATCTAGTTTCTTCCTCATACTATGGTTCCTTATAGGTACAGCATACTGAAAGAGGGCAAACCAGCAGATGTTTACCTGACAGAGAATCTGACTAGAAGCTTTTGGCCAGAAGGTCAGAATAAATTCTTCTGGATTGTAATCCAAGTAGACAAACAGATCATTTTTACATCGGACAGTTTGAATTACCAAAGCAAGTACAAATAATAATCTTAATTTTGGCTTAATTCTATTAAGTGTGAAAGTAACCCATATACATGATCATGTACAAAACCAAAAACTCAGGCACCAGCACAACTAAATAGAAAGCAGTCATCGCTGATGATAATGCTTCACCTTTTCCTTACAGGCATTCACTAAAGTCTGCTAAGCCGCTAGCCAAGACTGCGAGGAAGCTGACCAATAGGGCGATATTTATTTTCGTGACATCTGTATCGTATCGAGACCCGTGTATTCTAAAACCTAAAGTTCAGTGACACAAAACAATACTACAATGCACTCTATTTTCATACTTTCAATTTCTATGCGTCCACTGTTTCAGTGTGTCCAGTTTAAGTGCAAGACTGCTATTAAATTTCATTTTTTCCATTTTGATGTAATGGCAGCTACATCAGTGTGTTTGGTAATTTGCCAATGCCATTCAAATCAATTGGAAAGGAAATTTTGAATTAAACTGTTTTGACTCAATTTGTCTGTTAAATTATCAGTACAATGAGATGTGATGTATGAAGACTACTCAGGTCCGACACAATAACTTGCATCTGGTTTACTTTGAATATCGCAAAATATCGCAATGTATTGTGATATAATAGGACCGTTCAAGCCTGACGATATGCATCACCCATGTACTGTGGTGCATATCGTATTGTGAAAATCTTGTCAACACCCAGCCCTACTGACCAACAATGCAATGTCACAACTAAAGGCCTTCTTTGTCGGTGCTTTTTTAGGTGTTTTTGAGGCTGCAGCTACAGACCAGAATGAACTCAGTGACACTATGACATCAACTTCTCTGAGAGGGAGTGTGCCTGCTAGAACGTTCCACACATACAGCGACAACTTCAGCTCATGCCGCTTCATCAGGCCAAGGAAAAAAAACTAAAGAATTGATAACAGGATCCTGTGCAACAATTCCAGAGGCAGGAGGACAAAAGAGATCACAGCAGAAAAGAAAAGCTACACTGACAAAGAGAAAAACAGGTTTTCAGCCACACACACTGTGAGATCTGGAGAGTCCTGAAGGACATTAGTAGCCACAGGAAACCATTCACTGACACTGTAGAGAACCATCAGCTAGCCAATGACCTCAATTTGTTATTGTAGATCTAAGAGGCCGACATTCACACCCCTCACCCACTACAACTCAAACATCACACAACTAACTGCCCCCTCTGCCGCACCTTTACCACTCTCTCACTGACCGCTACCTGCACTCAGGATTTCTGCAGATATGAAGTCAACATGCTAGCCAAGCTTTTAAGTAAAGCCAAAAGACTTCACAAGACGCATGAGCTTTGATATAACGGCCTGATCGCGCTCGTGTCACTATGGCTGGGAAAAATCAAACAGAGTGAGAGATAATATGTAAGAAATATGCGTGTGCAAACATTCCAGTTAATGGGGAAGAATTTGACCTTGATTACATATTTGCATTACTGAATAAAATTCTCACCATTAAAAAGTGACTGCTAGAGCATAAAGTGACTATAACATTCATCTCACATCCAATGCAAAGTTCGCTAGCTGTCTGTGGATATAGAACATACACACAAGAATGTTTATTATCTACTTTAATTCACTTTCATCACTTTTTTTACTTAGCAGTGCAGAGTTAAAAAAAAATTAATTAAATAATTGAGAATAGTAACCTGAAGAGTATCCATTCATTACCTGTAACCATTTTTCCTTTGCAGGGTCGGGGGCTGGAAATGATCCCTGCTCGTAAGGTATAGGTCACCAGTTCATCACTGGGCATGTTAGCAATATACAGTAGAAAAATTGATTGAATTTATCTGTTGTTTTTGTTATTTTCCTGACGGAAAGATGGTCTTTCTATAAAACTGTGCTGCCTATGTGAAAGAAAGACACACATATTTTGAAAATTGGTACAACGTCAACAGGGAAAGAAATGGAAAGGGGCTATGGTATTCCATTTTGTTCTGAACACATAATAAACCAAATTACACTGCGACACACAGACCCATAAACGTTCCTAACAGTGGGTGACTTACTATGAGTTCAATTTAACTGAGATTAGAGGTATTTTATTTTCTGTTAGGAAAATAAATTTTCATGCACTAATTAAAATACAACGGCAATGAGCAAAATAAATCAAAAATATATTTAGAACCTAATAAAATCCAAGTAAAATCCAGGGGCAGTAATAATGCAATAATAAAAATAGTCCAGTGTTACAGTGCAGGTTTAACAGTCGGTTACAGCTGGCTGGTGGTTGGTACTGGCTCGGCTGTTTTGACACAGGAAGCAATATCGCGGGCGGCTGGTCACAAACGATCTCTTATTACAACCAAACTGTACACAAAAATATGTTTCTGAAAACATTTCAGGTTGGAAACAGGCATTGTAATAATTGAACCTTTGCTCATACTTCATCAGCACTGCCTTGTTTAACTCTTTGATCTGAGTTTGGTTAGTAGTCCTCTCTTGATCTGAGAGAGAGAAAGAGGCGACCAGTACAACTTAACACAAACAAGTTAAATGAGTCATTCTAAGAAATTTTACTGACTATTAAAAGCTTTACCAATAGAAACATTTTGTATGAAAATTGTTACACCTATTGTTTTCTTTCAGCAGAAATATTAACAGACACTTAACCTGGTTAAAGGAATACTCCACCGATTTTGATGTTAGACCCTATTTGGGGGGCATTCTATTATGAATCTAACACATAGACACCAAAATGTCATTTCAGCTCCTTGCTTCAAATTCCTCTATACTGCCTCCTACTAGGGGGCTGGGAGGCAACTTTTCCGCCATCTGAATTACAGATTTTACTTCTGCATTTAGTGGCACCTCACTCCCCAGGAGCAAAACATTCTTCCACTATCTTGCTTGCCACGCTACACTTGCAAAAAACTTTGTATCATGGCAGACATGAATATTCGTAAAGATAAAGTTTTTTACGATGAGGATTTTTACAGTGTACTGGTGGAATCCGATCTACGTGACTACCTATATGAGCCCAAATACAGTAAATGGCATATAGAGGAGGAGAGGGCTGCCGCAGCCGCCAAGGCAGTACGCCATCATGCTGCCAGACTGAGCCAGATGAACCACTTTTCCTTGGGGACGACTGGTGGTGTCTGTGCGGGGATGGTATGCCAATGGAAACTGAAATGGAGTAGCTATGCTGCCACGTATTCCACAGAGGCCTGTTTCTCCTGAGAGAAGCAGCTCAATCTAAAGGACCAGCCTGTGCCATGATGCATCGCAGCTTTGGACCACATATGGACAGCCGAGTGCTTGAGGCCTACTTCCGCATTCCAACAACAAATTGGAAAAATGCAGTCAAGACCAGTGGGGCCAAAAGGACGAATGAGCACACAGCAAGTGCAACAGCATTGTTTTTTTTACTACTAGCACGGCAGGTAAACGTTTTAGTGTTAAAATAATCCCAGGCATAATGTTTGACTAACGTTACAGGTTTTCATGAGTCTCGTGCAAGACTGTGCCAAGTATTTCTTGCTATGTTACCCCATTTTAAAAGTTGTGAACTTCAACACTACGTTCTATGGTTAAATCTCGTGAGCCCAGTGCATTCTGGTACTTGTAGGATTTCTGCCATTTGAGCGAAAGGTAACTTGACATGGGAAAGTAAGCTCTGGCATTGCATTACCCATTTATAAAATTTCACTGCATTTCTGCTACATAGATTCCATACTTTTACGATACTGTCATATTCGCAGAGGTGGAGTATTTCTTTAAACCAGAAGACACTAGTTGCTTACAGATGTTGTTTCTGTTGTAAATTTGAGCGTGCCAGAGAAAGAAGAAAAAAAAGAAAGAAAAAAAAGCTATAACTTGCTTCACTTCGTTTTAGTCTTAAGTGCACTAGACTGCAGTGTTATACAATGTTTACTTCACAGAGATGTTTGCATTAAGGGTAGATGGCGAGTCCTCCACAAAGGGTAGTGATAAATTAGCACAGGAGTCATGGACAACATTTCCGCTGCTTATGGAACCTGTCACTTAGATTCCATTAAGTTAATCAAGCTTAACAGTAACATACACATAGTAAAGAATGATGAATCGCACAGCTCTTTCGAAAGATGGTTAGGCTGCCGCCAAGGAGAGTTTTGCCGCTTGTAGATAGAGGAGACAGGGAGAGAGCAAACAAAATAGATTAAAGGATAAAAAGGCAAGATAGAGGGAGCTTTTTGCATTTGTGTCTGTGAGAATAAAACAGGGAGGGGCCGCTGCTTTTGTCGCCCAAAGGACTGATTTCTTTGATTGACTTCATCAAAACAAGGAAACATCAAAAACAAAGACACACTGGGAGTTTTGATTTCCACAGGGCATTCAATAACAACATGAGGTCAGTGCGAATCGGAGCACACTTTCCTCCTCAAAATGTGCTAGGTAATTATCCATTCTTTAGAAAACTGTGAGAAGCAAAGTGGGAGAACAGTGGATAAAATTCCAGCTGAGACGGATTACATGTCCTTGAGGGAGATTGGTTCTACATTTTACTTGACTAGGTTGTGTATTATTCATTAAGAGCTCCACATTCAATTGTTGTGTAA
>JAPXVT010000003.1:14155350-14165587 GCA_029823135.1 Acanthurus reversus | reverse complement strand
AAGAGATCAATCCCTGAAAACCACCTATCCAGTGAACCTTTATATTTACTTGTACTGTGTTTTTTTAATGGTCTCTGGAAAAATAAACACAGCCGGGAATGATTTTTAGTTTTTATCTTTAGTTATTCTGGAATTGCACTAAGGAAAGTAATCCAGAACTTACTGAAGGTGTGTTGTTTGAGTTGGAGTAGTCTGCTAAAATACTGAACTGACTTCACTTTGGAAGAGTATCTTAACATGATGACTCCATGATGACTCTGGCCCTTAATAAAATTCATGCTGTCTTTGCAATGGCATGAGAGTAATGCAGAAGATTTTGCTTGGCACCAGAGTCGAATGTTTTACGAGATTTACTTGTAACCTGTACTTGCTTCCCGGTTTGATCCTTGTATGTGATGTCCTTGACCAAGACCCTGCTGAAAGCTTACACATCAGATAACAAGGTCCTACAGAAACACAGATCCTGGCTTTTGCATCACGACTAAATCCAGACAAACTTCTACTTGAGCAGCCAACAATCATGTAAATGCACTGACCTTCTCATACAATTACTGTGCAACATTATGTGCACTTAGTTTGGAAATAAATTCGCCTGATAGGAAAGTGTTTGACCTAACACTCAGCGATAGGATGCGCACATTGCAGAAAAAATAAAATAAAGATGAAAACTGCTTGTTAACTTGCCTTTTTTTTTAAAATGCAACATGCTGCATACATAGATCAACATCAGATGAAGAAATATCCCCCTGTTGTTGTTGTTTTCATCTTGTTCGGCACAGTCCCACACCTAATTTTAGTGAAAAACATCCAGACTGAATGGATTACAAACTGTCTGTGGAGAACAAGAGGCAGCCCTGCTCACTAGTTAAGTAAAGCTGTGCATAAACATGGCTGAGAGTGTAATGATTTAGCTGCAATAGACGTCTCCATTCATCACTGAGTGGCAGGTGTTCATGAAAGCTAATGAAGAAGTGCTTTCCTCAGGTTAAAGGACTTTATATGCACACACACACACACACACATACACACACAGACTTTAGGGACATGAGAGTGGGGGTGTAAGGAAGAGTCAGATATGATTTACAGTTAAAATTACATTTCACAGTAATACAACTTGCACATAATCTTATTTATTGGATGTTTTCAGGACCTGTTATAAAGGCATTTGATAGAACGTGGTGAAATATCATTACAGAGAGGAAAAACTGGTATTGACAATAATTGTGATAGTTAAAAAAGGAAAGAGTTATATTGTAAAAATAATACAGCTCATCTTAAATCATTTCCCAGTTGTTTCTTTTCTTGCTTTGTCATGGCAGGTAGTTGTAATGCACCTTAATGCTGTTTGTCATCAGGCAGAATACAGAAAAAATGTTCAGTCTAATTATCTTTTTGCAGAACTATGTTTACAGAATCTGTCTACACCCCCCTACATTCATGTTTTGAGTTAAATTGAATGCCAAACCAGAGAAAAAAACACCATAAGCACCAGTTAAAGATACATGTGACTAATAGCATTAGTCTTTGCAGATTTCCAATAGAAAAAGCAGTAATATCAATACCATAAACTCTTAAGGCAACAATAATTAAGTTCTAAAAATCAGATATCATGGTAACACCAATTGCAGCCCAATTTGAAAGAAAGAAACCAAACTTTTATCCACCTGTGTTTGCTTGGACACCTTTTTTTCTTTTTCCTCTTCTTCTTCTTTTTTTCGATGCTGTGCTGGTTAAATGAATCCTGCCAAAATAGCTGTAGCATCCAGCAGAATAATAAATTCATAATTAAAATCATCAGAGCCAAATTGTTTGCTTGTGTCTGCTGTAAAGTTTAGTCTATTAGTTCCGTGTTTGTTGGCATCTGCAAATGAAAAAAAAAAAATCTAATTAAGATTAGCTTACAGCAGGTGTTTCTCTCCAATTTGACCATGTTTGTATTGAATTGTGCTGAATTCTTTTCTGTTTGCATCCAGGTTTTCAGGTGGACAGCTTTTTAGTGTCAGAGCCATGATTTGCTTGTTAAGATGGACTGCTTTCCTTTGGACTGTAAATTCCATTCCTTGCACTTTTGGAATGGCACTGAGTGAACCAACAGGTATGTGTGTGTTTGTTGACCAGCAACTTATGACCTTCAACAGCAGAGTGTATTTTTCTTCATAAATGTAGCAGCATGTGGTCTCTCTCATAAATGCTCTGGTGTCAACATAAAGAGGACAATTAACTCAATGTAAAAACTAGACAGACAAAACAGGTAAAAAAGACAGACAGCTGTTAAATCTTTTCAAAGCTCTTGATCGTCTTGCTAATCGACTTGTTGTTACCTATACTCCTAAGTTAAGCAAGACCTTCTTAATAAGGTTAGTGTTTTATTAAACCCTTTAAATATTTAACAAAATATTTATGGTTCTTAATTTATTTGGAAATGGTAAACCACTCTCCGTAATGTCAGTATTTGGGAAAACCACATTACATGTTTGAAAAAAGATTAAGAGTGTGACAGTTCTGAACAAATTATAGACCTGTAAAACCATTATGAGACTGTCGGTATTCATTGAATTAGTCTTTATTTAATTTCCTGTAAAGCAGAACTGGATTTGCTTTTAAAAGGCACTTCAGAGTTTAGTGTCTGTCAGGTTTTTTTTTTTTGAGTTTGAACTAAAGTTTTGAAGATTAATGGAAAAAAAAACTGTGAATCAATTTTCTGCTCTGATGTGGAGGACTTTTGTGCTTAAACTAAAAGAAACTGCACTGTGAAGATGATTTATCATTTGCCTCTTTCTAATATTAATAAAAAAATGGTTCGTTATGCAAATGAACATTTGTATCCAGCACAACTAAGTTCTTTATGGCTTTCCTCTAGACGGCATATGTCCCCCTCTGTGTGTCGAGGACTACAGGTTTTCTGATATTTTAGATCGTCCCCTGGAAATCACAGGTATGTTCACGAGGACACAAGTACTTCATAAACAACTAAACATTGTCTTGTTTAAAGGCAATTTAGTGACCCTTTGAAATCCTGTTTGCAGGTTTTGATCTCACAGAAAGGTTTCTTCTCCGAAAGGGAACAATAACTGAAGACCTGTCATCATTTCGTTTGGGAAGCAGTCCTCTCATTAAGCCAACTAAGTGAGTAGCAAGCATGTGTGATTATTTTCTGCATCATTTAGGGTCAGATGTTGTGCTTTGGATTGCTATGACATGTGAGGATAACTCAGACAGGCAGACAGACAGGCAGACAGTCTGCATGTCAGCCATGACCCAGTAAATAACCTCCCTATACGCTGCCTCATTTCTACCTCTCTCTTCCTCTTGCTATGGGAATATAGCACAATGCAAACATGCTTCAAGATGCAGTCACTCGTGTGTGGCTGAGGCTATTAACAGTATTAAACTGCAGTGTTCATTTTGGATTACTGTAACACCTAGGCTATTACTACTTTGCTCCCTCAGGCACAGGTTCTGAATATGGAGTTTTTTTCTAAAGCTGCAAGACCACATCATAGTGTAAAATAAAGAGTAAAATAAAACTGCTGTTGTACATCTCTGTTGTGCAGACTATGATGAGGATTTAAGCTTTCTTTCCTTCAGATCTGGAGATATTAAAGAAAACAGTGTAGCCATAGCTGGATTTCATGAGAGGGTTGACTTGAGGCAACCCAGATACACCCTGCTCACAGCTATAGTTCCATTTGCCTCGGCTAATAAGGGCAAGCTGTGAGGTGAGCTGTTAGACAGGGAATAATTTGAACAGAATTAATATATATTGCGTTTATTCTAGAAATCTCCTAAGGGCAAAAAGTGGGACATAAAGGAATGGAAAAAAAAAGTCTGAGCACGTATAATAAGACAGGAATATTAAAATAACTACATAAAAAATGACACACTAAGGTGCCATTTACTGGAGACCTTTATTCCTCTGGTCAGCTGGTGGGACCGCTCTGCGACTTCCCCTTGATGCTGACATGATGACATAGTGGGGATTTGAATTTGATTTAATATTTATAAAGGCCTGTTGCACTTTTACATTTAGTGCCATCAGCCAGGCCATAAGAGTGATGCTTGGTTTTTAAAATGTACTTTGAGACGTTTGTTGATTTGTGTCCCTAGGTGTAACATTGAAAGAGAACACTATGTCATTCTTTCGGGAGGGGAGGGTATTTTTAGCATTTTTACATGATGTGAAACTGTAAACATTTACTGCCACTCTCTCTCTCTCTGGCTAAGTGAAAGAATCTTTGAGCCAGGTGATTTGTGATCTCTTTCCCTATTCAGTCAGCCAGCTGAAAATACATTTACTTCAGTCCGTCCCTCGGTCTGGGCCCATAGTGCAAGAAGAAGCTGGCTCTCAATGACACTGCTGACAGTGTCATTGGTTATAGTGGCGAGACCGCGATCCCTCTCATATCCAATTATCTAAGTACTTTGACAGGTGATACTGCATGTCAGCTGAGGAGGGAAAGCGAGGGCAATTGCACGAAGAAGGAGGCCTCCCTGCCCCTGCTCAGCTACTAAAACATCGCTCACTCTACTTACAGGATATGCAGCAATAGATGCACTTCTGTAGATCTGGCTAATGTTCTTCCAGCTGCTCAGCACAATACAAATTATAGTGGATAAATCAGAGCTGGCACACTCAAGGAACATTTGTGTGAGGTTACAAATCGCCCTACAAAATGTTGCGCATATTCACAGCATGCTCTCATGCAGTTTTAAAGAACAGTGTTGTGTTTTTGGCTTTTACATCTTATATTAACCTCTCGTGTTTATAATTGATTCATATATTTAAATGCACCACATATACTTTTAGTATTGTGTGTGTCTTTACTATCTACATAACACAGATTATGTCTTTAACTATTTAACAAATGTAGATCCATTAGTGGTTTCTTTGTTTTCGCCTTTTGCTATGACGGCAGCGAGCAGCCCCATTGGAATATTGTTTCTTGAAACTAATCCTTGATCAGTCCAAAGGCAGAAAGCAAACTCATCTTTAAGCCTTCTGTAACCATATATGTTTAATGCCTGCTAGCAGTGTCAAGGACTTGAACTTACCTGTATAATTACAGTTAGATCTACATGTTGAGATTGTAACTTGTGTCACAGGTTGTGTGCAAGGAAGGAAAGAGGAGGACCCAAAAGTAGACAACTAGGCAAACAGGAACAGTGCACTGATTTTAAAGTTGGGGTAATCAGTTTATCTTTGGTGTCATCCTGCTGAAATTCCAAAATAACCTTTCATTGTTTTGTAATTTAGGTGGTCTGAAAGAACACTGGACCTCTGCACCTCTTTGTGGCTCCGTATGCTCTGTGTTCAGGCTTAGCTCTGTAATTAGACTGTCATGGGGTAATTTCGGCCAATCAGGGGTCACTTCAGAGAGCACGTGTTCCTGTTGGCTACTCTATGCTGCGCTTCTTAGCGACAGGTGACGTTGATATGAGCTGATTGGCTGTTGATACAAGTGACGTGCCTCACGCTCTAAAACTGGCCTCTGGCGACAATAGCGTCTGCAAGCGACGCCATCAGCTGGCTTGAGTTGAGCTGAGAAGGACCAGTTTACTCTGCTGCAACTTTCCCTGCAACTGTTTTGTGTTGTGTTGTTGTGAATCTTTGGTGCAAACTGGCCTTAAGAGAGAAAGCGACAACAAAACAGAATAAAACGAGAGTCGGACCAAAAGCAGGGAGGGGAGGGGGCAGCGGAGTTGCTTCCCAAAGAATCTTGTGCTACAGCTGGCTTCATTTCCAAATGTTGCTTACCTCAGCTTTAACGGTAAAAAAAGATATGCTACAAAGGCTCACAGGCAAAGGCAGCAGGTCCAAAATGAAATAGCCAAAAATCCACAGGTTAACAGGAACAGGGCAGGTAATAAGCCACATGCCATCAGAGGCACAGCTATAGCCACAGGAACAGCTTGAAGTGGCTGGAAAAAAAGGCACAAAGCGGCATTGATGATCTGCATGTGCCTGGGGGAAGCAGATACAGGGAAGGACTGGGAAACATAAAAACAACTGAAGCAGCCATTGTGGCCAATTATTTAACAGTTATACTTCAGCAGCAATTTTGTTTTGACAGCGTTTTTCCACTAATGAAGAATTTCACATTTTGTGAAAACAATTTCCCGTTGATCTGAGGGAACAAATGACTCTAAATTAATTTTACGGCACGTAGTCACCGTGGCAGATAACACGTTTTTGAAAGGTTTGTCTGTTGCTATTTCAGTGTTATTCTTCATTAAGCATGTGTGCAGGGGAACATTCATTTAAACTGGAATGACGTAATATCTGTCTTGCACATCTCAGCTACACACGTGCGTGCTCATTTGTATAAAATGTCCTTGTTCCAGATCACAGGCGTGAATTAGATTTGGCTGATCAATGGCGGACTTCTGTCATGCAGGCAAGAACAGCACTTTCACATTTAAACAGGAAAAGGGACTCACGCTGGGAGGAAGTTATATTCCTCACTAGCATGAATGATGCATTTAGGGTATGAAGCGTCATGGCTAAGCCCACTTTGATCTGTTGAAGGATTGAGTGTCAGTGATAGCGATGTGAGCCAACTAGGCTAACACTTGAGGTTTGATTCTTTCAGCTACAGCAGTCTAACTCCTCTGACTCATTTAAAAGGATCCTCCTGGATTGGATTTCGTTCAAGCCAGGACACTAAAACAGCTTCCGGAAGATTCGCTATTCGGCCGGCAGTGTTGCTGTGACATTCTGTCAAAGCATTGTCTCTGATTATACAAGGGGAGGTGTCAGCCAAGCAATATGCGTGGTCAAAGAGATTTTCCTGGAGTGGTGACAGTTTCCATAAAGCTCGTGGTTGTTCCCTGTTAAAACAGAATTAGTTCTGATTATAACTCGGACGGCAGTCAGGGTGTCTCTCTGTGATCTTTTGTTCCTTCTCCTGATTATGGATGTGCACTATTTCACAATATGCGATACATGTGCATGAGCAAGTCATGTCGAAAAAACAAGTTACTCAAGGCGAAGTTTTCTTGCTCTTCCTCACTGCTGTAGTTATTTCAGTGCTTTGGCTTGGGACCAGGCCTCGCTACTTCACACTAGAGAATCCAAGTAGTAAACAAACGTCACACGACTTGTATTGGAACAAAACATTGTCATTGAATGTGATCCAGGAGGCAGTAACGTTTCTTCCAAAACATATTGTCCACTGCAGATTCATTATACAGAATGGAGCTTGGTAAGGGTTGCCAGCGTTGGCAGAATCCCATACAGTATATTACAGAAGTTGTTTTGTTTTTGTGGCATGGGAGCAGGGAAAGTGAAGGCACTTCCTTTTCATTCACTCATTATCACTTGATCAAACAGACGGCAGAGAGGCATGTCTGCAAAGAATGAGAAATGCAGTGTTTAAACCAGCTTTTGCCACTTAGCCACAGATGGCAGTCAACATGGGGTCAAGGGGCCCTCAGAGATCAAGTGTGCCACACTGTTGACAGACCCTGTTTTGAAATAAGAGCAGACTTAGTTGGAGACTTTGCGAAGAAGGGTGAGAACTCCAGGGTCCAAACAGAAAACAGCCCTGCGGCGTATTTAAAAGAGTGTCTCAGATGCATCAAAGCTGTTAAAATTCAGCATGCAGGTTCCAATGTAGTGCATACGCTCTTTGAGTTCTTCTTACATTTTTTATTTATTCCCTGCCTTTCATAATGTGTTGCACATTTGGTACAAGCAGTTACTGTATGAACAGCATGGAAATTTTCTGTGTGAGTTTATTTCATAAATCAACGTTTTTATAAATTGTTCTGCCACTGTTCATATTGATTTGCAGCTGAAATAGCCCTTTAGCCCTCGGGCAAGAAATAACCTTCCCAGTCCTTGGCCTCTCAAAAAAGCGTTTGATTTTTCGTGAGCTTTAACTCAGTGTATTTATCATTTTAGTCATGTACAGTTTACACTGAAATCTCAAAGAATTCATAGGACACAATAGGAGAGGGTATGAAGCTCAGAGAGAATAGGAGATGATATATTGAAGAGAAAACTAATTTCCAACCTGTCTGAAGAAACTCTCTTTTCCTCCCTCGGGCTGTGCTCTGCCTTCTCAATGACCTTATCATTGCATTATTATTATTTTTTGCTGATCTTGATTTATTATGTTTATGCTCCTCCACTTTTGACTGTTAATCTGAATCTGGAGTTAGGGCTGGGGTTAGAGCACTTTTGAAGGGTACAATGTTTTGCTGTTTTTCTCTTCTTTTTTACACAATGCATAAAACTAAAAAGGGGTGGGAGGCTGTGGGCTAAGAGATGAGTTAGTAAATAAGATGTAATTCACATGAGAGTGGGTGGGATTTGAAATATAATATTGTTTTTCCTATATATCTCCTATTTTGTCTGCATATTTTTGCTGCTGCTGGAACACATTTTCAGCTCTGAGCACAGAATCGTTATTTGACTTTCCTGAGCGGCTGAGGTCACACACATAAACCTATTGCTGCATGGCACCAGGCGTCCATAACCATATAACTGTAGCACATGGTATCTGTGTGAAGTGAAAGATTGACTCCTGTGACTTTGGATCAATGAATGACAGGGAAGCCAGTATAAAATTCATCAAGCTAAATGGAATCAAGTTTGTCAGGTTTATTTATGTGATTGACTTTGCGGTAAGAAGATATTGAAATGTTTTATTGATCATTAAAGCTGATTGGATGGTTCATTGTTAAGCCTCTGAAAGCTCTTAAAAGACTTTCGCCTGCAATATTGAGAAAAGACATTTGACACTATTGTCTTTGATTCTTATGATATTTTAATGATGGGTTTGATATTCTGATTCTGAATGTGTTATGTGATGTGTTTTTTTTTTTTAGATTAGTTTTTCCAAATGGACTTTCAGGTGAATATTCCCTCGTCACAATGATCCGAGTAAGAAGAACTACAAAAAAAGACCGCTGGTACCTTTGGCGGATATTCGATGATTCAGGAGGGAATCAGGTGGGTCACAGTATATGTTTTAGTGTCAAAGATCAGTTTCAGTATCTGCAAATGTGTTAATCTGATAGAATGGACAAAAACTGTATTTGAACTCTTCTTTTCTTCTCAGCTATCAGTTGTAGTTGACGGTGCTAAAAGGACAGTCGAGTTTTCTTCCCTGGGCCTCCAAAAGAACACTCTCCGCTACACGTTTAAGAGCCGTGACCTACATGCCCTCTTTGATCGCCAGTGGCACAAGCTGAGCATTTCTGTCCAAAGCAACATAGTCTCCATTTACATGGACTGCAAGCTAATAGAAAGGAGACTGACTGATGAGCAGGCCAGCATTGACCCCAGTGGGCGCACTCTCATCACTACAAGAATGGAGGATGGCCGACCTGTAGATGTATGTCCCACGCAAATTTTGCCAGAACAGATTTTTTTGTGTCTTCACTTAAATGTGCATCAATTTGTGATGCTGCAGTTTCGCTTCTCATCTCCAGTTTCAATCAATGGCTTTCTACCCAACAGAAATCTTTGAAATGCACTCCCAGTGCTGTCCAAAAATACACTTAAGGGACATATTTTCTTAATCTTTCTAAATCCTCCACTGTGTCATATGCGTTCATGTTCATTCTCAGAAAGTCCGCAAAGTGCTGGAAAAACAACTTTAGGTCAGCTTTGCCATTTGGTCACCCAGTGCCTCTGAGTAGAACATGGATTAAGTAGCATTAACAGCTAACTTCATAGTCCACGTGATTTGTAAAGATGTAAATTTGTAAATCCATAAAAATTCTAGGGTTCAAATTGTGCTGTCGGAGCAGCTGCAGCTCCTGCTGAAGTTAAATCTGTTTCCTGAATTAAATTTTGAGGTTTAGATATGTTTTTTTTTTTTTTTTTTTTTGCTGACGTTTGAACAATCCCTTGATAAGAGCTCTCTTCCACAGATTGAACTGAAACAAATGCTGATCTACTGTGACCCTTATATGGCTGAAATGGAAACTTGTTGTGAGCTACTGGAGTCCAAGGTAAGTGCTTATATACCTAATAATAGTAAGAGCATCCATTGTTTATTATAGATAAAGTGACAGCAAGTGATGAGCAGTAGGAAATGATGATTGTCTATCATCATATATGATGCATCTCACAACAGTATGTTTGTGTTCAAGGTTTTGAGACAGAAACTGAATATTAGCACGACCCTAATTACAGTACTAAGAGCCTGTGTGATCAATGAAACTGTAAAAGGCTTTTAGTCTTTGTCTTTGAGGGAAAGTTTCCCAAGAGAGAAACTTAATATTA
>JAPXVT010000003.1:13649351-13660215 GCA_029823135.1 Acanthurus reversus | reverse complement strand
CAAAGAACACCACATGGACTCCCACTATACACACGCACTCACACACATACACACACACACACGCATACACACACACACACTTACACGCATACTTGTCATTGGAGAAATGTCCTCTTCAGGTCATTACACTGAAAAAGCTTTTCCAAACAACTCAACGATAAGAAAATGCCAAATTGGGAGTGTGTTTAGCCTCAGAGTCATTGAAGTGTGTGCTGTGTGTTTGTGTGTGCCTCTCAAAGGGACTTGACACAGGCTGCTCAGAGGCATGAGAACTGGTGTTTGTTTCCCCCCACATGCGTTAATCAGAGCAGAGTGATGAAGGTTCCTGACACAAAATAACTTGGGGTTTAACAAACAAGAGGGGAATTTGAGGACTCTTGATGGTCAAACTGGTTGAAATAGGAGGAGCAGAAGATCAAACATACAGCAGGCAGGGCATCGAAACTCACGTAACTGGGAATCACTACGTTTCAAGTGAGAGATGCACAAGTCGTGAGAGAGTTGCATTACAAAAAAAAGGAGCGCAGACCAAGAAAAATGAAAAACAGAGGGAGAGATCGTGAAAAAGCACTAAATTTGTAATCTTGCCTCCCTTCGGAGACCCGGATCTGAACAGCGTCCAAAAACTTGTGAGCCTTTTTTGAACAAATAGCTGACATGCCTCAGAACAGAGGTTGTTTATCTTGGGATGAAGCGAAGGGAAGAGAGAGGAGGGATGCAAGGAAAGCCTGGGAGAGAGAGGGGGGGTAAAAACAGGAACACGGAGACGAAACAAGAGGATTTCAGATTGTGCAAAAGAAATACAATAAGACAGAAGAGAGATGAGGTGCTTGGGAACTGGACTATAGAAAAACAAAACAAATGAGAGTTTCAGCAGATACAAAAATAATATTTTGCTTCTCAAACTCGTAGCAACAAAGAAATAAGCAGCCTAAGAATCAAGATGAGGGATAGGTCAAAAAAGAAATTTAATGTATATTATAGCTGTGAGAATAAATCCACTGAAGTGGGAAGTCAAGACATGTCAAACAGTGCTTCACACACACGAGTCACAAAGTAGTTCAGAAAGAAAAGAGAGGACTGAAAACACCAGCAGTGTGCGGGAGAGTAAGTGACAGCCATAAAACATTATTGCTGCAGCCGCCACTTCAGTCTACATTATGTGAAATACATTTTTTAGCTGTAATATCTTAAAAAGCTTTGCAGACTGAAGTGCCGAAATCAAAGCAGATAACGTATCAACTAAGATAACGGCATCACAAAAGCACTGACTTACATTTACAACAGACATATCTCAACAAAAGACATAATGCATCATGAAAATATACATCACAGTAAAAACAGGGCTGTGAACTATTTACTACGTAAACACTCAAATAGAGAACTATTATCACGGCAACCTTAAGTGCAGCCCTTAGTCACCGTATGACTCACACATCCAAACATTCTCAGAGCACAAGGTGGGATTGAGTTCATCACTAAACCACGGCCAAAACACAGGAAAAGAAAACATCAGCGTCTACAGAAAGTCTGTAAAACAAGTAAAGAGAGAAGTTTTAATATCGATAGTGTTGCTTTAACCTGCTTCAATTGATTTCTTGGCTGCCTCGCTATTGTGCAACAAGCTGCAAACGCACTGTTTTCCCTTTAAAAGTTGCTATGGTTAGCATGTTAACAAACAGTCACGTATTGACACATACAGCAGACGTGTTGCAACACTAGCATTGAAGAGGAGTTGAATGACAAATCTAAGTCCAATATTAACTTGGCTTTAAGGTTTACTTCTGTCTGCACTAAGTCCTAAATGGGGAATACCTCGCTGCTAAATGCTCCACTTTGTTGCTACCTGTGCCTGTTTGTGGTCTGGTGCTGGGCAGGTAGTGTACACTGGGATTATTAGAGGTTTTTTGTTATAAGAAAGCAAAAGCCTATTATTGGGAAGGAGATAGATAAGAGCAGCGAGAATGCAAAAACAAGCTAAAGCAACAAGCTGAAAGAGGATGAAATGCTTCGTACAGCTGAAGGAATCGTGATCATTATCTGAAAGTTCATCACTCCCACACACTTCAGGCACACACTGTTATTTTCTCCATTTTTAACACAAAATCATTGAGTATAGCAGCTTTAAAGTAGACAGCTGTGTATATACTGTTTTTTTAACTGTAAGAAAATTAGGGGTGGGGATAAAATATGGAAATGAAAATCCATTATATTACTTTCTCCTGGAATTCGTTACTGACCCTCCGATCATCTGGCGCCACACATCAATGTTTTTTATTAAAGCATGCCGGAGCTCTGAACTGATTCTTCTGCCAATTTGACTTACCAGAGCCACTGCTTCGTGATTTATTTCCTCATTTCTCCACATTCCGGCAGTTCAACCTTTTGCCAGATTCTAGCTATTTTACAATAGAATGATGGCACACATGGACTTGGCAGCCAGTGTATGTGTGTGTGTGTGTGTGTGTGTGTTAGGACACTAAGCTTTGGACCCTCTGAACTTTTTTCGCACACTGTTTCATCTCAGTTGTCAAATTCTGTGAAACTGACACCATAATGCAGTTATGGTTTTTTGCCTTTTAGAGGATATTTTTTCTTCATCTTCCCAGACATCACAAACTGCATGAGAAGAATCAGTTTCATGCTTCTGTCTTTCCAAGCATGGAATTTGTTAAAAATATAAAAAAAATATAGAATATCACCAGCCTAAGCCTTTCAACCAGACAAAGACGTTGACATTTTTTTGGTGCTCCAGCTGTTTGTTTGCATTCTGAGGTGTTAGCTCGTGGTTGTCATGGGGAATGTTTCAGAAACCAGTACAAAAATGAGATGCTCTGTAGGAAAACGAACTTAGATGGGAAACTGAATGCCAGCTTTTTTGCCACCAGCACCAAAAGGCCTGGAACTTCGGTCAACAAACATCCCAAAGTGAATGCAACCTTGTGAATCTGCTAACAGCCCTGTGAAGTCTGCTGGCTGGCTGTGCTTAATGAATGTCTGTTGATGCTGCAGTAAACGTGCAGCGGCCGTGCCAACACCTCATACCCGAGAAGCGTGGGCATAGGTGGCAGCCGAAGACAAGACAGACCAAATACAGACATGCTGTTTGACACACATGGGCATGGAATGCACACACACACACACATACACTAATCCTTAGATGCCCTCCTGTACTGTTTATACAGATTAGAGATGGGTATTAAACAGTCTCCGTGCTTAAGGGACATTCAGCTCCTTTGTAACTAAACAAACTATGAATCATCTCATGCTCTAACAAAAAGGTTGAATAAACAATTAGATGAGTCATACTCAAAACAATTGAAGGCAAAGTCCCCAGAAAAAAAATGCATCCTGATTGGCTGACAGGCAAACCTGCTGTCCTAAAAAAAAGCATACAGGCTCTTTGGACCGATCAGTGACAGGCTACCAAACTTAGTTTTGTCCAATTATAGCCATTTTGAAAATGCTTAAACAGACAAACAGCACGTGTCTTTCTACAAAGTTTCCAACAAGTGTGAAATAGGCCACAGACGGGCTGATAAGGTGAACCTACTGATTGAACATGTTCTGGTTCAAATGCAGCCAAATGTTCTGATTGGATGAATAAGAGCCAATCAGGAAGAGGTGTGCATGATTTATAATGAGAGGCATGTTTGAAAATACAATAACTGAAAATGTACCTATTTAAACATTTTTTTCCCTCTAAAGGTCTTTGACAGAGTAAGCAAACAGAGAACCACTAAAGTCTTGCAAGATGAGGAAGGGTGTTGTCTGACACACTGAAGGATGGTGGTTTTCCCGATTGTTTGCGATTGTGTTTACTTCCGCTTGCCTACGTGTGAACTTGTAAGTGAGTGTGTGTATGTGTGTGAGTGTGGCACATGGCTGTGGGGGCAGCGGGGAAGTGTTGCAGCACCAGCACTGAGAGTTGACATGTGGCTGCGGTGTGATCAGCCGCGCTGTACGCTGGCACACTTGTAGGCCACCTCAAAGCTTTAACGACAGACAGACCTGCTAGAAGCCTTTGAGGACCGGTGGAGGATGCTTCTGTTCCTGTTGATAACGCTCTGTTTCCTGCTGGACGGGTCAGCGTGGGACCAGAGGCATGTGCACTTTATGGGGCTACACCTCTGACGGCTGTTGTTTTCTGAGTGTTGGATGATGTTTTGCAGCAGTCATTTAGATGATAATGAAGGCGAGCACTCCTTATTTTTACATAAATTTAAGCCTGTATCTCTTTTTTAAATAGTGCTGGTGACATTTAAGGCATCTTTCTCTATACAGTTACATGTTCCTGACTACAGAAAAATGTTAAATTGTTTATGTGATCACTTTCGATTATATCTTACCTTTCAAAGTGCTCTCTAAAATCACAATAAAGACAGACAGATTACCTGCTGGTTTAGCAGTCAGCTGACATCATAACTATAAAACAACTTAATCCAGGCAACTACAACTCAAACCTGTGACATCACGCGAAAACTACAGGCAGATAAACGTCATGATTTCCAAAAGCCAACAGCCTGAGCTCGCTTAATGATTATGTTACATGACAGTTTAACTGACAACAGATAATCTAATCTACGTTTTACAGTTCTTTTAAAAAAAAAGCTCAGACTTATACCAGACAGATTTCCTTTTCCAGGAGTCTCGGGAGTTTATGGTGTAATTTGTCTTAAATTCTGCAGATATCCTCAAGAACACATGAGATGCATGGGGGGGCAGCATGGTGGGCTTCAATAGTCCGTAAATGTTTGTGGTTTTCAGTCAGACACTGCAGTCACGCAGCACATCTAGACTCCCCTGAAGTTCCCCTACCGTCTGGCACTGGCAGCTCTCTTCACTCCAGCTGTGGGGAGTCTGGCTTATGTTGGCTTTGTCAGTGCCAGCTCTCAGTCAGAGCAAAATGTAAACCACACTATACCGTACTGTAGGTCTCCACAATGGCTTCAAGCTGCTCAGTCCTAATGATACACTCAAGATCTACAAGCAAGCTCACTTTACCTCAAAGTTTACCACTGCATGAGGCAACTGCACAGCAAAGTGGGATAATTGGTGAGAATTTATCAGTGTCGTGCAAATTTACAGCTGCATAATTGGAAGTACCTGCCTATGTAGCAAATTTAAACCGAGGGGAATCTTATGATGAAGGCCATCCACATCAACTGCCTCCACAATGCAAAGAGTGGAATCTTTTCCATCCTGAGCTTATTAGCTCTTGTAAAAAAAAAAGCCAAACAGACTATATAAAAACACATTTTCTGAGAATTATCTGTGTCCAAGCAAAACAGCCAATGGGCCAGAAATGGAGTGAACTGTGAAATGGGTCAAATTTTTGTTAAACCCGGAGCAGCAAAGAGCAGTAGCTCCTTTTTTTAAATTTTATGTGCATGAGCACAAGTGAGAGTTGAGATGGTGTTCTGACAACGCCAGGGATGCTGACCTTTCTTTTTAGGATGGTTGGGTTCCTTCCTCTTGAGCTCAGCATTCAGAGGAGATTCAGGCAGTGGAGGAGAACTGAAAACAAGTGAGGGGTGGAAATGGGGGGGAAAGAATTACGGGAAATGAAGGAGCACAGGATTTTCCACCGTTGCAGATTATTAGTTCCTCTAATTCTCAGTACCGTGATATTGTTGACTCATGAAAAACCAGATGGCAAGATTGGTTATAATAGGCTAAGTTAATATGGAAATGTCAGAGTCAGAGGGTCATACAGACAGGAAGCCAAGTGAAAAGCAGACCCCACTCATACGTCCTGTTGCTGGTGAGGTCAGGTGAGCAGCTCTGAGAGAAAGCAACGTGTCTACAGCTTCAGCATTTTTTTGCCGGTTTTAACAAGCTGACTTGATCATGCTTTGGCTCATAAACCACAAATTTATAGTAAGTAGAGAAACACAAAACATTCACTGTTATCTCAATCATCACATTATTACTGTCGCTGCTGGATTTTGCTAATCATTTATGGAGGAACAGGTAATACCTTTAATTCCTTTCCCAGAGGACAAATCTATTTTTTTTGGCAATTCTAATGCCATCCTATTGTGAGAGTAATGAGTATGATTTTATGGATTAAGGAGTACATCTAGTACAGGAGCTAAATAAAAGTCATGTGGATTTAAAAACCCAGACATATAAAAAAAATGTTCATCGAGTTTAGTCATTCACTCAGCAGAGCAGATCCAGGCTGGAACGAAATGATTATCTGAGTTACAGAGACACAGTTCTCTCTTACTTGTACCTTTCACAGACTGTTCGATGATCGAAAATGTGCTATTGTTACTGAATTAGTCCCGTACAGCCAGCCTTTACTTCCACAGGGGAGAAGTCTGGCTGCACCCGTTTATAATTCGGTGAAAAGAATAAAGACCCTGGTGTTTTAGTATTTTCTCTAACCACTCACAATAGATTTGGTAGCACTAAGCCCGGCAACGCCGATTCTGAAAACGGAGACGGTGTAAAGGGGAAGAGAATAAGGAGCGAATTATCTGGCATTGACTGTACAAAATAGTTTGAAGCTTCATTTATAATGGTGGCATTCAAATCATCAACCAACATTTGAGAGATCACAAGACTGCAGTGCTTTTGCTGCCATAGCTTCAAAACGCAACTCCCAAACTCACCAGAGGAAGTTCACTCTGCACACTGGTTCTGTGTACAGTAACCCTCAGTGCTTATAGGATATATAACTAGTGATGTGTAAAAATCACATTGTGTTGTAGGACTGACAATGAGCAAGACTACAGTCTGGTGAGAACAGACAGAAAGATACATACATACAAGTATGTTTATACGTATTTATTTTGACAAAACTAAGTAGTTATGGTCAACTCATTTAGTTTGATAATTCATTATATTCAAATTGAAGATTTGCTTTACGTTTTTTAGGGTGATTATGTCATAAATAATGAAAACAACAAAAATGAAAACAAATTAGCAAACCTTAATAGAAACTTCATATTTAAACAAAAACATTTGGTACAGCACCAAATTCGATACCAAAGGAATTATGCAAAAGGACCACATACTGCAGCATAATATTTGCCTTGAACTCCAGGTTTACCTTGGGAACACCGACAAGCCTTCACCACAAGTCAAGACCCTCTGCCGGTCACACAGATGTAACTCCAACAGGACCGCACACGGAGTAAACAAAGCACTCACCAAGCACATCATCTGTGACAAGGAATTCAAAAAATGAATTAATCAAAACAACTGCATGGGTCCATGACTGTTTCAAAAGGGAAATGAAAAAATGCTTCCCTGAATAATGTTCAGGAAACAGAGACGAATGAATGTCAGGGTTTCATTGCTTTTGCGCTACATTAAAACACATAATTACTACTCTGCAGGAGCAGAAGAATATCGCTTTCCTTCAGGCAGCAAACACAGTTAAATCTCGTAAAAACTCTCATAATCCTTAAGTGGATTGTGAAAACCATAGTTTGTAGCATTATAAAAATAATATAGGATCACCTTAAGACGGTCAAAATTGGAACAGGAAACAAAACAAAAAACTCCACAGAGATTCAGCTACTTAATATACTGTAAATTCAGTACTTAAACTTTTATTATCTTAAACTGACGAGATTGACAGCACATGTCATGATCTTCTGTAAGCAGCCTGACTCAAAGGATCACTTGCAACACAAGAAAAATCTCATTAGGGATTGATTACAAGCATCCGTAGTTCAGACTATATCACCGGCCAACTGAATGACAGAAGTCCAATTGAAAGCACAGCTCAGCACAATGTCTCGCTCTGATTAATGAAGGTATTATTAGAATTACTTACGGTGTTATCCCTTCCTGGAGAGATTGACCACGACCCAGCCATTGTGATGCTCAAGTTGGGATAATCTAGAAAAATGAACGTCAGTCATTGGCTTAGATGCATCCAAATTCCAGTTCATTTGTATTAAATGCTACACATTAAGAAAGAGAACTGACAGTGGAAAGCCTTTGGAAAATCTATGGATGCATATTACATATTATCAAAATATATCAACTCTATTTTTGTAGAGTTCACAATGTAAGTTTTTGTTGATGATGATTCAACACTTTGCTAATTTTCAAGCTTTTGTGCTTCTAGTGGATTATATTAAGAGGTTTTGTGTTATTTTCACTTGACGCAAACATCAGAGTGGCATAAAGTTATCATGTAAGCCATTATCAAGTTAAAGTGGTTCTTTTGACGTGTTACCAAGTGACTGCTCAAAAGAAATCCTGACTTCCACATAGGAAAAATATTCATCTTAATGTCCTAAAACTCTATAAAAAAATAGTGCTACATTAAGATAGGCTAGTCAACTTTCAGAGAACTCCTGGTGTCAAAATGAAAATGGGAAAGGAGGATTTGTTCTTTCCTGGATTTAAGGGGTCCATAACTGTTATCTTAGAGATGTTTTGCAAGTGAACAGCTGAGCCAATGGTTCACTTTAGTGTCTCAAGACATAGTTTAAAATAACTACCTTGCATTGCCCAAGAGTGTTGTTAAATGCACTGATGCAACTTCACTTCCACTCAGGAAGAAAAGCATTCGTAGGGCAACTTGATGTCCATCTCCCTAATGCCACTCAGAGAACCGGGGTTACATAAGTTATCTAAACATTTTGCTGAGATGCAGTTTACTGTGCTGCCTCTGCAGGAGCTCGTGTTATTCTCTGAAAGAAACTATGTTGTAGCAGTGAGGATATGAACTACGAGCAGCAGCATATTCCCTTAGAGTTTGAAATCAATCACACTGTTTCCTAAAGGAAAACACAATCCAAGTTAAATTCTTAAACACATGAAAGCAGTACAGTAGCAAAAGGAAAAATCCCACCACTGCCAGCTTACCTATGAAATATAGTACTGTATGGAGTTCTGAGGTAGCCAGATCCACCACATACAGGCCATCAGAGCTTCCAATACATAAGCAGCTGTTGTTCCTACAGGGGACCCCCACAGAAACATATGGAAAAACAGTGTTACAGGATTTCCCTTAAAAGCATTTTTTTCAAATCATTTGGGGGGAAAGACAGTGGAACCACATACTAAAGATAAACATACTGATGTTATGGAGTAGCAAAGCATGCACACTACAGGATTATAGGCTTTTATTGAGGTTTCCTTTGACTTCGTGTAGTCTAAACTTTGTACAGCCAGCGAGATGGAAACTATTGCCATGCAGAGTAGAAATAAGAAGTCGAGTCTGATGGTTCCCTTTTACCCACTTCCTGCACTGAATGACCTACATAATAAGGTTATGTTATTGTTAAACGAGTTTTACATTTTAAGTATATCGTTATTTTCATGCTGGGCATGTGTCACTGTGCAGAGCAGTAACATTTAAAGTCATCTTGAGTGGAACTTTTATGCGATTCTTGATGAACAGTGTCTTTTTTGATTCTAACATTTGAGGGAGCCAGTGTCTAAATGTTTAATTCTACAAATTGTGGCTTTCCCATACTAACATTGGCAAGGGATCAGTTAGTGTTTGGGATAAATACGCTATAAATATTTAGATGATTAGAGTAGATCCTGAAAATATCACGTAATTTTACAGTGAAGTGCACTTTTACTCAACAATAAAAAATATTTTAAAAACCAATGACTTATTCGAAGCATCAGAATCATATTTAGTCCTTAGACATATCCAAATTATCATGCACTGATACGCTGGTAAATTACATTTTAACTGTAACAACAGGCAGCTTCTGTGGGGTATATACTGCAGCTGGTAATTCTTCTAGATCATTTTAATTCCATTTTACATCTGCAAAAAATCATTTTATTTGTTAAAACCTGTCAGAAGGAAGCAAGTTAAACTTGGCTGCTCACAGACATCATGTGGTTGATGAGCTCGATTTTACACTAAGGCATCTGTTTGGGTCAAGAGTTGCAATGACGTAGCTCTGAGATCATATGCTTTGCTTCGAGCAATGAGGAATCAACGTCCATTTCATTCCAGTGGCGCACAGACACACAGAGAGTTAGGTCTGTCCTTTTCAAGTGCCTGCTTCCTGTCAAAACATCAAATGTTTTAACAGCCTGAAACAGTTTATGCTACCAGCCTGCAAAGTTTCCTGTGACTGCGCAGACACGTGCAGCAATTTGTCAATACGAATTTGGTGGGTTTTTTTTCCAGTTGTTTGTGACAGAGCCACATCTACAAGTGTTAGTGGCACAAATGTGCAGCTGTTTGTTGTTTATTTCTTTTAATAACAACTGGGTTTGAATTGCTTTTGCGACATTTTCCTGGATCGCATGCAATTTTTACCTTGCGGAAATGAGAACTAAATGGAGCCCTTGAGAACGGCCACAGTTTTGTTAGTATCATGTTTTGCTTCAACACAAAGATTCCTTGAGACAAATGAAGCCTGTATTTTTTTTATTTTAGCAATAATTTTGAGAAGTAAAATTGAGAATGGTGTCTAGTTGACACTATGAAGTCAACCTTGGACCTTGTAATTTCCTCTTGCTAATGAATGACATAAACAGTCATAGACACGGCAAGATCCATCCTTCTTTTTTAAATTCCATCCATCCATTTGTGACATTATTGTTCAAAGCAAAGTGAAGTTGAGTGTGTTTTGAAGTCGAGGATTTGTTTCGCAACTGCATTGCCTTGCAGTACTGAGACAGGCAGAAATGTATCTCTAGGTGTTTTAATATTTATCTGGTTACCTGGCAGCACTATGAGTGTATACAGGGGCAAGCAGAGGCATAATTCACAGTGCCATGAATGCTTTTCTAACACACTGTCTAATGAAGGTCTCCGACCCTAAGCATCACATTTATTGAAATTTAAAAAAAAAAAAAAAAAAGATATTACTTGAGGGTGGGAAGATTTTGTGGGACAATGGCATTTTGGGAAACCAGCCTG
>JAPXVT010000003.1:13515736-13528542 GCA_029823135.1 Acanthurus reversus | reverse complement strand
TGTAAGAGGTATAAGAAATGTCATTTCCTATCAGGCAGTAATCTTTCTCTATAGATTTATTAGAAAGTAGTTTGGCTGCACTGACGGCCCAGGGCAGTGTGCCTGACCTGCAGTACAAACTCTTCAGAGAACGCCAACCAAGTCAGCTCTGAATGCAATAATTTCCAATAAAATTCAGAGACTGAACAGAGAAACTAATCTTCAAGTTGATGTGAGACATTTTCAAGTAGCGCCACACAATTTATCATTGTAATTGGAAATGCCTGATGAGCTTATTTGTCAAATGGTAACTGATAACAAGGAATTCTTCTCATCCTCTCTTTTTATTTATTGATTGAATGTGACACATCGGTACAAGTTAATAAGCAAACAAATATCACAGTGAGGTGAAGATAAAGTATATCAGAGGTAGTATAACAAAATTATTGATACCTGCTCAGCTGACCCTTAACTTTTATTATAATAACTTTATTTGTACAGCACTTATCAGAAGTCACAAAACGCTCTCCATAAAAGCATAAAAGAAGCAACATATTACAATAGAAGACAAGCAAACGAGCAAAAAATTACCCAAGATGAACAATAAAATCCAAAAATATTCAACAAAAGAGAAACATTTAAAAAAAAAATACAAAAAAACAAAACAAATAAAAAAAACCTTTACGACAACCTGGAAGAAAGCCTTGGTGTCAAAGTAAGTCTTAAGAAATGACTAAAAAGAAGAAATTGATTTTGCTTGTCTGAGATGGCCAGGTAGGGAGTTTCTCAGGCTTAGCCCCTTTTAGTAATAAAAAAGCTGTAGGGAACCACCAGAAGACCCTGGCCTAAAAATTTCAGGATGTGCTGCGGCTCATGAGGAACGAGCATACCTGAAATGTAGCTAGGAGTGTGACTGTGTAGGGCCTTAAATGTAATCAATAAAATCTTCAAAATCAATTCTAAAATTCACAGGCAGCCAATGCAAAGAAGCAAGGACAGGTGAAATGTGTTCCCCTCTTCCCTGTCAGGAAGACTAACTTTGGCAATAAGCCTGAGTTGATGGAAACATGGTTTTATCATATTTGACACCTGGTTGTCAAATGTGATAAAACCATGTAATAAGACTGGAATCAAAAATAATACCCTGGTTTCTGGCTACTGGGGGCAAAAAAATCTTGGTTTTTGTTACCTTAAGTTAGAAAAAGTTGTGAGACAGCCAGCATTTTATTTTCTCTACACAGGACAGGATATGAGTTATGTTAATTGAATCACAGGACTTGAAGGAGACATATAGCTGAGTGTCTTCTGCATAGCCGTCAAACTGAATGCCATGTCTGCAAAAGATGTGACCAAGGGAAAGCATGCAAATAGAAAATAGTAAAGGATCCCAAATGGACCCCTGGGGGACACCACAAATAAAGGGGACGGAGGAGGAGGACGCACCTCCAGTCTCAGTTGAAAATGTTCTACCATGTGCCAGACCTTTGATCCCCGCCCAGTTTTCTGGTCAGTCAATTAAAATGGCATGACCATGTATCAAGAGCAGAACTTAAGTCTGAAATAATTAAAATCTAACACTTACCAGAGTTAGCAGCGAGTAAAAGTCATTTGTGACCTTGATAAGAGCTCGGCTTTCAGTGCTGTGACAGGAATGGAAAACATATTGATTGTTCAAAAATACTATTATAATTTAAAAAAGAAATTAAATGCATAAAAACATATTTTTCTAAAATCTTGGATTAAAAATGAGAGTTTACAAATAGGATCCAGAGAGAGCTTTTTCAGTAAGAGCTGGAACACAACATGTTTAAAATTTGGAGGCAGTGAATCGGAGCTGTTTACAACTCACTGTTTAACCCAGAGGTCAATATTCAGTGCAAGTTCGGAAGACTGAAAAAATAAACCATTATACATAAGGATGAATTTGTTTTCATCAGGGTGATGCAAACAGATGTGTGTAGCAAGTTTGTTGTGTTTCTATTTACATACTCTATAGCCTGTTGGTGGAACACTTTGTCCTTGTTTTACTTCATCCCTTTAGCTGATTGTACACCTTTACCGAGCCCCAAAAAACTAATTTAAAGGTTGCAGGCAGCTCTTCCAACTCTGGCTTTTCATTTGCAATTGCCGCAGTGTGAATGACTTGTTTGCGAAACAGCTCTCTGTGTGAATGTTAGCACATGCTGCTAATGGTGTATGGCTACAAGTTTTAATCTACTTTCAGTAGGCCTATAGTAGTAGTGGCATAGTCTGCCTGCCCTGGACTGACTTTACAAAAGCAATTCAAAAAAGTGTTTTCTAAAGCTGCTTGGAAGTTGTTTTCAAAAGTTATTCATTGTGAGTACTAGCATACTTACTACTCTAGTTGCCAGCAAATGGCAGACGTATGTTTGATTTATTGGAGCTCAGGTCAAATTTTTCTTAAAGACTGTTAAGACAATCTCAGAAGTACAATTGAATCAGTGCTTATGATTTCGGGCATGTTGGCAGCGAGCAGCCATTTCAAAAAACAAAACCACACAGGCAGGAGAATGAGAAAAAGAATTTATCACAGATCAGGCTTAAGAGCAGGTGTTCAAAAGGCAGGTTCTTGTGGAAGGTCCAGACCATGAATGGCTGCTTCACCCCTTCCAAAAAGTGTCTTCACTCTTCCAAATGTACACTGACACCAAGTAGTTTATGATTGCCAGTGTTGACGTTCCAAGATGAGCTGATAATTGGGGGTGCTTGTTGCTGGAGCTGGCGCATGGCAGGGTGAGGCTGTGTGCAGAGACTCAGAGCACGGGCATGGTGAGTCTTATTGGCTGGTGGCTAGGATTCGCTACCAGTGATGACTGTTGATATGGATGATGAGGGTGACAAGGGAATCCAGGTCTGTGTGAAGCTCTCGTGTAACAAGTTCGTCTTTAATGAAATCAGACAGCCCATTATAAAAACCACTGTACAGTGAAGGAGCATTCCTGTAACTTTCTGTAGCGGCAGTTCTGAACTCAATGGAGTAGTCGGCCACACACCTTCTTCCTTGGATTAGGATTCTTTCTTAAGCTTTGTAATGAATACTTTTATATGAACATGTCCTCTCCTGACCCACTCAGCAGCTGGCTCTGCTGTGAAATAATGTAAGCTACACAGGATGGTTCAAAAAGGAAAAAAAAGGAAGGCTGGAATTCAGAGGAACAGTACCCAAAATGGAGGCTGGGTTTAGGTGGAGAGCTGTTGGATCTGCCTATAGATGAATTTAAGGATTCACTTGTGGCAAACATAGGCCTTTTCAGGCTTCTGCTTATGGCAGTGAAAAACACAGTGCTGCAGGTTCTTTGGGCAATCAAAGTTGATTGGGTTCGTATTAGCTTGCTCATACTGTAAAGGCTCAGTAAAAACAGATTTGAACCCAAAGCATGATTCAACAAGCACAGGTCAAAACCAGGTAGGCAGGGCAAGGAAAATTGATCAAATCAGGCTACAGAGCTGTAGTCCAAAAGGCATGCAGGGAGTCAATCTCAGACAGAAAATGCCTGGAAAGCTAAGGCAGAGGCACAATAGACAATCTTGAAATGAACTGACACAGGCAGGGCTAATGGAGAAGTGGGAACACTTTGTTCAGATTGGTGGGGGAGGTCAGGTGATAGAGAATGGTGAGAACATAGGGGTTTCTAGGCAAGTGGGGAGGGCAAGGTCTGAAATGATGGGAGTAAGTAAATGTGAAGAAATGGCAAATAAGAAAAAGGTGAGACTAGGATTTAGGGGACATTATGACAGTTTGTGTCTTTGGTTCTTGTCCACTGACACCACTAGGCGCCGGAGGACCAAAAGACTTGAGACCATCTTTAGCATCTCAACAAAACCATCTGCATGCATCTTCATGGCTTTACTTTCAAATGTTACATTCCAAGTGAGTAACTGATTAGAATGAGCAAAAGTGTTTTATCAAAATTTTATAGTATAAAAATACTTATTTTGATTTCTATTACAAATAGTTTTGTAACTGTTGATCTATTTGTACTTGTTTTAGATTAGACCTCCTTTATTCTTCTGTTTTAGATTACATCTCCTTTATTAGATCTTTATTACAGCTCTTAGTCTCTTTTTACATTTCTATTATAAACATTTTTTATTGAATTCTTCAATACAGAGAGGCAATAAAGATGTAAAATACAAAAGAATTGGGTGACGCAGTGTTTCTGTCCCTCTTTGCTGAGACCACTGCGAGTTTAGCTTGTCAGGAGACTTGTGGAGGCAAAATGAACGTGATGGATGTTTCTCTCAAAAGTATTATCTTGCAAAGTTTTAGGCTGCTGCGGCATTTTTCACATGGTAATTTTCCTCCCTGATAAGTAGGGGTGCAGAGGTAGGAAAGTGACTTTCTCCACTCAGTCCTCTTTTTTTCAGTAGTCAGATTCTGCTTTTAAGCAACTAAAAGCATAAAACGTTGACAGAATCTTGATGTAATGAAAATTCTGTCAATGCAGGACAAAGTGCTTTGTGAACTAGATTGTGTTGACAACTCAGATGTGACCAATTCAAAATTTTGTATTTGCTACTACTCACAGAGATGGTAGTAGTGAACATATGAAAGAAAAACTGCTGTTATTTTCATTGGAGATGTAACAGTGGCTTGTGCAACATGTTCCTAGGAAAAGAATTGGACAAGAAGGTCAGGAATAAGTTGTTATTGTCTCGGTTTATTTAATGCTGTAACCAGCCTGAGCTGCATTTTTAAATCAGATTACATCATGATTTAACTTTAAATGTTGCGCCAAACTTTAAAACTAATTTAATTTATAAATACCTTATTAATATTGATATTAATCTCTCTTTAAATCTCAGTTACATTTTCACTCTAATCCTAGATTCAGTTTTATTATGTTGCACCTGAATTTAAATCTCCTATTTAAAATGTGATGGTAGCTTTTTTAAGACAGATTGAGCAAAAACAATGGGGTTGATTTGAGTTAAGGGACAGACTTGGGACCAGCTGAGTTTAATGATGTTGTTTAATTTCTCCAGCGAGGAAACTGTTATGGAGCTGAACAGGAAGACTAAGACTAATAGTCAAATGTGGCATGCAGTGAAAGAACTGCAGCTGCTATTATCACTGCTCGTACCCCTTGTCGATCTAAGATTTTATGCTGCTGGGTGTTTCTGGTGGATGGGGACTTGGTTGGCCTACACAACTCCACTTTCAGCCAAACTGACAATATGTTTTATTCGGCCAACAAGTTTTTATCAATAGAGGAGAAATTAGAGGTTAACAACCTCAATTTTTAGCTGTCTAGCTAAAATGTAATGTTTTGGTAAATGATGCTGAGGAGCCAAAAGTTAGCGGTTTTCCACCGCCTTTTATACACTTACAAGGTCCCTACAGCACACAAATTTATTTATTTATTTATTTTAGTTTGATTAGGCTAGCAATTTCATATGGACTAAACTCTAATCACACTAAATTTGGTTCACCTCTATAAATTTAGATTTACAAAATTGGAGATTAATTTTAAATCTGAATTTACTCAGTGCGAACCTAGTTTTGGTAAACTCTGGTTACACCCAAACTTAGATTGAATTTATATTTGTTGGTGCAACCAATTTTCCTAATGCAGTTCCCAATGCCCTCATGCAGTATATGTGCCTATTCCACTAGCACAGCTATTTGAAAGAAAAACGTTTTTCACGCAAGTCCAGATTTTCATAATTCTATTTGAATATGTATTTGAAGTCACGGGTCTCATAGGATTTTTAAACATGTGCAGCGCTTTAAAAGAATGCAAATAAAGCCAATTTAACAAACCTTTTGGGTGTTCACACTTGCTCATCTCTCCCCAGTGCTCTGCCTCCTCTCTTGCTCGCTGTTGGTTCTGCTGTGCGGTGTTCCCCTGCAGACAGCGGGTGTCAGCTCTGATTGTCAGGGCAAAGGGAAGATCTTACTCTGTAGCTGAGGCACTCACACATAGCTGGTCCCTCCAAGCCACCTAACATTACATTACAGTGCATCTCCTGCCTCTGGTGGGGATCTTCTCCATTCCGCCATTATGATTTCTTAAACCCTCCTTTCCCAGTCGGATCCTAAATCAGACTGTCTCTCCCTGTCACTTCCCTTTGTCCCATCTCTGAATTGTGCATAGTCAACACTCAGTGTGCTATTTTTGTCATGTCAGCTTTTATAAGTGTTTTCGCAGAGAATATTTGTAAACACGTTAGATTGCAGCCCATAAATAAGTTATTTTGTACAGCGTTTTAACACTGTAATTAAGTACCTATGTGTAGTACAAGGAAAAATGTCAAGTAGTTTAATAACAGATAGAGTTTTATCAGTTATTTATCAGTAATAAAAACACAGTTATTTTATTAACAGTTTAAAAGCAGAAAAAAATGGAAGGAGGATTTATACCGAAATGGAAATATTGCTATGACTCCTTCATTAAAACAAATATACACATACAAGGGAATTCCAAGATAAAACTTATTTTATATCTATGCTGTCTCTGTGTTCTGGAGAAGAGAATGTTATAGGTCAATAAATGAGCTAAGCATTGAAAGAATATATCAAGTTTTGCTTATAATTTTGAAATGATAATTAAATACCGGGAAATGGTCATTTTTGTATGGCATTCAAAACTGATGTTAGAGAAGATCGTAAACAAGCTTTCTCTTCCTCTGTCGTCTGATTGAAATCAATGAAGGCTCTGAACAGATCCATTTTCATTCCAACCAAAGTTTATTGGACAAAATACAGAAAAAAGAACAGCGCAGGGAGCTATACATAAATTAAACAAACGACATATGTAACACTCCTCTCTTTGTTTTACTTTGAAAGAAAAAAATAAATAAATTACAAGGTAATGTCTGATACTTTTTGTTGATAGCACACTATGTTCAGAACAAAGTATTGAGAATGTGTGAGAAAGTCATCTAGTTCTATACTTCAGGGTATGTGGGCCTTGAAATGGAGTGGCTCCCTTTTACTTATTTAAATGTAATTACAGTGTAGTTATATTGATGGTGTATTAAAGTCTATAATAACATTTTTCCATTTTGAGTTATGTAATAGTGCCACATATAATTCAGAACTGTTGCATGACACACTGAGTGTAGAGAGACCCTGTTTACACCCTCTAATTACTTAATAAGCAGGCAATTAAACTGAAATATTTACACTGTAATTTGTAACTGTAATATAGAAGAAAGGGTAACAGACTTAATTTGGCTTTTTGCACACAATCTATAATGCCACCTATGACAACTCACTCAAATGAAAAGACCAGCTATTTTGGCCCCCGCTGACCTGCAACATACAAATTAACATGCAAAACGCTGTCTTTCCCTGCTTTCTCTGTGAACCTTTTAAATGTTGTAAGTCCATCCAGTCTTGGGCTGTCCCTGGACCCCTGCCTGGAGGAGTGGGGAGAGGGTTATCTCTGTACTAACAGCAGAAGAGGTGAGAAAAACATCACTTAAATTGTCTACATTTTTTATTTTATAATATTAATGAGAAAGTCTGGCCTAATTTGTAGAAAGGTTAGCAGTGGAGCAAGGCTTCATTAGTGCAGAAAAATAAGCACGCAACCAGACTGCACCCTCCCTTCCTTTTTTTTTTTTTTCTCCTCCTCTGTCTCTTAATTACAAACATGATGGACACAAGGGAATATCAGTCATGGTTCCCCTGCAGAGCTCTGATTTTCTGAGGCAACCCGAGTTTTGACTTGTTTTGAGCTGCAGATTTGAAGATAGCTGAAGTGTCACATAAGCAGCATCCGAAAGAACAACAATCTCGTCTCTGATCTCTAATCATTACTGAGCTAAGTTGATGTCGTCCCTCCCGGCAAACACACTGATATTTAATGGGTGTAACAATGCGTTTACAACTACGAGCACACGTGTGATTGTCAAGCTTAACAAAGCCTGGCATGATTCCTGTCGCTCTGAATTGCTCACATGCCCACATAAGTTAAAGCCGGAGAAATATGGGGGAGGTATGAGGTGCCTCTGCTGTCGGAGGAGGTTATAAAGAAAAGGACCTGGCACTTTATCGGTATGTTGGAGCTTTAGAGTTTTTATGATCAGACCTTTAGGGCTGCTCAGCCCCCATATATGTAAGATAAAATATTGAATGAAAGGTTTGGATGTTTTTTTGTAGCCCATTTATTCTACTTTTTTTGTATTAATTTAAAAAAAAAAATTATATATATATATATAAAAACAAAAATAGCTTTTGTCCTTTTTTTTTTTGTAGGTATTCAACACCTTTTTGGAACCTTTTATGGCCTACAAGTGCAAACGAAACAACCAAGTGTTGTCGTTTCAGACACATGTTCATTATAAAGCAACAACTGACGTGCACAAATTAAGGTGGTGATGCTCCTCTTGGAAAAAGAATATGATGATTGACATAAAACACTGCATGTGAATAAGAGGTAAAAGCGTAAAGGAAACTGTTCACTTGGTAAACATCTGGGTAGGCCTACATGTGGACAAGATCTAATGGCTGAAAAGAAAGCTAGGGGGCAGTCATCTTAGCAAACAAGGTACAATGTATTGAATAGTGAATTTTAGAGGAGTTGGCATCAGCATTCATCGCAGTGTTATCTTTAGCCAGAGCCACACTTATTTCCTGCTCTTTACAGTTTTATGCTAAGCTAAGCTAAGCTAATAAGATGCTGCCTGCAGCTTTAAATTAAGCATACAGACATGAGAATGGCATTGATGCCCTTATCCAACTACTGGCAAGAAAGAAAATAAACACATTTCCCCAAAAATGTGGAGTTGTTCCTGTAAATGGAGTGTCAAAACTGTTGGTTTTCTTCTCATTACTGTCTGAGTAAAAGCAGGCAGAGCAGAGCAGAGAGGGTGAGCTTTGCGAAACAGTTCATATTTGACTTGAAGTTGGTCTGGTGTGACATCACTGTCTGGCAGCGGCAAAGAACAGAAATGCCTCCATAAATCTGGGGAACTGCCAGGAGAGGAGCAGATTATGGGGCCATAACACAAGCCCGTCAGTGCATTTAAGTGTTAATTATTCATTTTTTTCTTTCCTCATAAATTTTAACTGCAAGCTTTTGTGATTAAAACAAAATACCTCCACTAGAATATCCTTTGGGAACTGGCATCCTTAAAGCCCTTTAAAGAATAGTGAATAATGATGGTGCTCTCACAAAAACGATCCCTGGGGGATGGCGTCTATTTTTTACTCTTTAGCTGCAGACGAGCTGTTGTTTTTGAGTCCATTTGTGCCCCGAAAGAGCGAACAAACAATCACCAGGCACTTAAAATACACACACCAACTGAACTGTATGTGGTCATAAAATGCGCTATAGCCTCTGGGAGCTCTAATTGCCTAATGATCAAGTTAGTGTACATTTTATGGGCTCTATCAGGTGGAGGTGTATAGACAGCAATTTCCTCTTAATTCGTTTAGAGGGTGGTTAATTTGATGGCTATTCAAAGACAGTAATAATCTACTTATCCTTCACATAGCTAATTTCCCCTCTCTAACACACACGCAAACACACACACACACTCACACACACTGCTTAATCAGGGACAGAACATAACCTTTTTTTTCCAGCTTGATTAGCACTTTGGATGTTTCTTTACATGATTTTTGGGTGCGTTTCACAGTCCACTGCTGAGTCAGAAATGTCCAAATTTTGTGTCTCTGTCCGTCAATACCTGCCACTAGATGTCACAGTATCAACACCAGGCACTTTAGTACCTCATCCAGCACCAGATATCCAGCCCTGAATCATCAGTAATGTTACGTACGTGCAGCTAAAGGTAAAACACTGTGGATCTCGCTCTCTTCCCTTAAGGCAAAACTCCTACCTTTCTCCCCCTCCTGTCTCTCCCGTCCTCATGCCAACAAGAATCTCCATTAAATGCGAGACACAAGCCGTGCAGATCGGCTTTAACAAAAATAATATGTGACGGCAAAGAATTTCCTCGAGATATTGTTCAGCGTAATTAAGAGATAACATTAGAGCAGGAGTACTGTGACGACCCTGGTGTGAACATGTAGATTATTACACATTTAAAAAAGGGAGTGTATCGAATCATGTTCCAGCTTTATCTGTAGCCTGATGATTTCATATGAATGACCTGAATGTGGTTTTGATGAGAGTAAAAACATCTGCTGCGGTCCAGACATAAATAGAATGGTGCTGATTTTCTTCCGAGGCAGACCACCGATGAAGGCAACACTGTTTTTGAAGAGTAGTTTTTGGTTTAAGCTCACATGTGATGAGAGATTTTTGAACACATGGATGAAAAGAGACAGAGGTTCCTTTTAGTCCACATGGATTTCATTCAAGGCTACCCTGCACTGAATTCCACATGGACATTACAGTTCTTCCTCAGAACTTGGCCACATTTCCATAACTTTTATTTTCCATGCCCGTGCCTGGGTTTGTACTGACCCTTCGCATCCTTTGGGATCTTTGATTCTTCGTACACTGAGACCTGAATGCAAAAACAGCATCTTTTGATTGCACAGAACTATATGGGAGGGAATGTGGACAGTTTCAAGGTCCTTTTTCTGCAGGAAGATGTTGATGTAACCCTCTTTGCCAATTCAGGAGACTGAAACCAGAGGTGACGGCTTTGAAGACTGGATCACTGGTGGAAAGGAATCTTCACCTCTTCAGTCATGACATGCATACAGTAATGTAATATATGAGTGTTTTATATTAAAAGGAGTCGTTCACAGACAGCACATTGTCACGTATGTGTCAGAGTTTGAAGGTCTGGCACAATGCATGATGTGCTGTTTGTGTGATGTGAGCATCCAATCCAAAGCAGCTAAATACTGGTAACCTAATTTCATTACTGAATTCCTCTGTGGATGAAATAGTCAGGAAACATATGCAATGCTGCAGCTGCAGTGCCTGAGTGACAATATTAAGCCTCCTTATACTGCCCCCCTTATATTAAACTAAAACATAATACTGATGGTGGTCATTTGCTTTGTGTGGGTGACTCGATTTGATTGATTTGATTTGATTCTGTGGAATCCAGAGGTATTAAAGCTCTTGAGTAAAAGTACTTACCTCCTATTGCTTTCAATTGTTGGGTAAGTGTCTTGAGATAACTTTGTTTTGATATGGCGCAACATAAATAAAATGGACTTGACTTGACTACCTAACTCATAAAATAGTATTACCCACTAAAGAGTGACCAAGTACAAGTACTTGCTTTGCGGTAAAATGGATGCTGTGACTGTTATATCAGGAGAGCCTCCCCCAAAAGAGCGACTGAATAGGTTGTCAGTGCAAGCAGATTATCAGGATCAGAATTTTTGTCTATTGCTATGCAGTGACTTTAGTTGCAGTAGCAGAAAGTCAGGTGATGTAATGCAAAGAATGACAGTCTACACAGGGGTTGTTGTGGATGGATGATTTGAATATGGGACTTTCACCCAGGAGACTGCTGTTCATTTCTAAGTTTAAACCAGAAGTCAGCGTTGATTCATTCATTGAGTATTTAGCATTAACCAATGCAATACAGCATAGGCTTCTGGAATAAACAAAATTATTTCAACTTGCAAACATTAGTTAACTGACAAAACATCCTTAACTTAGAAAGATAACTTAACATAACTATGGTCATTTTCTGGTTGTTTTGTTGCAAAAAACTTTCCATAAACCTTACCAAACTGTTTTGCAATCATTTAATGATTAGTTAACTGAAAAAAAAGTTAGGGATGAATCAAGAAGGATGATAATTATTATTCTTTAACAAGCACCTCCCTAATAATTCCAAAGGGTCTGTTAACAAGTGATCAGTTTCAAAACACCAGGAGTAAAGTAGTCCCTTTTTATTTCATCATTTACTTATAATTACTTACCTATTTAGTGTCCCTTCAAGTAAAGTGGTGCATCATACTGTGCGGTTGAGTACTTAATCATTACCTGTGCGAAAGTTGGCATATAACCCTTTCAACACACTAAGAGAGTGCATTGAAAAAAAGAAGAAAAAAAAAGGTAAAATGCACTGTCACTGTTTCCCATCAAGGGGGTTCTTTGCGGCTGAATGTATATACTGCCACGTTCTTGCTAAACGACAGTTAATAAATGCACAACAATATTTCATAATTATGTCTTCGATCCTTAACCAGCTGGGGAGGCCCGTGCCAGAGAGCCCTGCAAGTAAAGCACAATTATTCAAAATATACTTACCGTAGTAACTTTTCACCACTCATGAAAGCTTATGCCATTTGACAATTACAGCAGTGTGTTTTTTTTTAATTACAGTGAGTATTACATCCGTTATCTCTAACCCATTTTTAAAATCTCCTTACAGTTCTGTAAAGAACTGAGGTAAGAGTGCTAATTTATTTTGTCGCAGATGAAGTCAGTGCTTAATTCTGCTGTTCTTATCAACCAAAGCCAAAATATATGTAAATTGCTCTAATGAAAGAAAACAAGTACATTTTTGCTTCTGCTGAGCATCACTGCATTAGTAATTCGGCACATTTGTATCACTTTTGCAATATAAAAAACAGAGAAAGCATCATTAAAGATGCATAATTTATCTACATCTAAAGCATTTGTCATGTTCAGTGTGTGCAACAGACCTTGTTCATTGACAGATTTAGGATTCACCTCCACATATGTGATGCTATATTTATAAATACTCGGTTAATTAATTATATAAAACCCACAGCATTATCACTTTAAAGTATCCTATAGTTCACTTAGCTGTACAGGTCACCTGAACTCGCTCTAATTTTAATGTCTGTATTACTAATGGAAAAGAATTCCTCATGATATAGCATTTTAAATGGACCTGACCGAATAGTAAATGAACCACATCCATCTTTGTGACACTGCATTGCAGGG
>JAPXVT010000003.1:13337128-13349203 GCA_029823135.1 Acanthurus reversus | reverse complement strand
CAGTAGGTTCCCAGAATCTGTCCTCTTGTTTCTCATTAGGAAAATAACATAGATGCATTGCATAGCTCCATATTTTATCCTGATAAAATGGAATGATGTTGTTTATTTTATCGTACATTAGCTGAACATAAATCAGTCCTGGTAGAAAAAATAGAAAAAGGAAAAGTAGGGCAGAGCACAACTAAGACTGTACGGCATTTTATTTTTCATTTTGTGAATTATGTCGTTTAAGGGATAACTCATGTTGACTGGTTACAGTAAATAACTGTGATTGCATTGCACTTTAAGTTATGATTTTAGCTGAGAGCATAGCTGCTAGGTCCTTGTATAGATGCAGTCAGAAATCCCTGAATGATTGTCCACTGAAGGACAGACAGTCGGACAACTTAAGCCAGCTCATTAGGCTGCTAATGCATGATGACAGGGTACCAAGAATGACTGTACTGAAATTATGTCACATCTATTTTCACATTCAAGTCATGATCATCGGCCAGCTCGGATATGTGAATTCTTTCACTCACTCAACACATTCACATCACAACACATTTGTGCCTGACTGCTATAATAAGAAAGTAATGTCGTGAAACATATGCAGAAGAAAACAGGCTTGCATGTTTCCAGGTGCAAAAAGTTCTTGACCATGTCTTGGATGCCTCGTTGTGGATGTTCTTCTGTAGCAAATTTGATTCTTGATTTTTAATTTTTAAGGTTGCAGGTTGATGACTAAGAAATATTTTACAAATTGAGGAACCTTTCCCTGAATCTCTCTCCACCGCTAATAATGTAAACCTTATCATACAGTGTCACAAATTTGTGCACAGCCACTGAAAACAGCTCAAGGTTACTAGTGTTTATTACAGTAATTCTGCAATCTATGCTGATCCAGAGAGTTTAATTTTGCTTCATCTGATTAGAACCAATGCAGTCAGTCTTTTTTAGTGGAGTGGTTAAGTCACAGGCTGCTGCTTGATCATAGTGACTTGTACATGTAGCTGTAAGATATAGACAGATTTTTCTCCCTTTTTATGTCTTTCAAGACATTGTTTTTTTTGACTTAATATGTCTTACACAAACTGAATTCTAATTAGTGGCAATGGCATTGCTCAGTAAATTGTTGTGCCAGTAGAATTTTAAACATGAGTTTGGCAGCCCTGTGATTACATTAGATGTGTTGTACATTTTCTGTCACAATGACGTGTCACCACCTGCTGTAACGACACCAGGTATATGGAGGAGGAGGAAGTGGAGGAGGCGTGAAACACCATAATGCAAATTGAATACTGCGACTGAACTGATTATTCTTTCAAGGAAGCCATTGTTCATCATTAGATCTCACTTACAGTACTTGCAGTATTGTATGGAAAACGACAAAGATAAGTGGTTGGTATTTTAGGTACAGATAGATTAAACCAGTGAAGCTCTTTTATGTAACAGGTTTGACCGGTGTGTGGTGAGTGCTCTGGTGCAAAATGGCTGCCATGCATTACCCAGGTGGGTGCTATACTGATGATGGTTAGTGAGATCTGACCTTCACTGAAAAATGCTTTGATTATCGTGACCAATAGAAAAGTGCTATATAAATGCAATCAATTATATTATTATTATCAGTAGTTTTCTATGTAGCAAGTTATAAATTTTGCAAGTTAACCCGATGCTTACAGTAAATTCTTGTCCAGTCTTTCTTCCAGGTGTAAGCATTTAATATTTACAGCCACACCGGGGCAGTAAAACAATCTGTAAACACAGCACAAACATTTTATTAAAAGATGACACGGTTGCACATTGCAAAGTTGTACATATGCTCATGCAGCAAAAACAGGTCAGCTTTAGTGTTCTTTTGTTGTCGTGTCTTTGGCGAATATCAACTCAATATTTACTCTCCATTTGCTCTGTTTTGTTCTCCACCATCTCAAAATGGAAAATATCTCTCTTGACTATGTTCATTAACAAAATTGCTTACTTAATCTATCCGTGATTTTGCCATGCACAGGTAGTATACAGTAGAAACTTCCACTGTCCATCAAATAAACACTGAGTCCCAGAGATTACAGTTGTAGGAAATGACTTAACTGATTTTACACTGACCGCAAACGGCAGTTCCTTCCTGAAGAACTGGAAATTAATTGCCATGACAATGGCAGAAGTTTCGAAGAATTTGGTTAATCTATTATGTTGTACCTTAAAGTTGTTTAACCATTTCAAGTGATCTGCTGGTAGTCCTACAAGGGAGAAAAGAAAATCATCTTGAGTCCAAAGCCCATAATACAGCGATTGTGGTCCTTCAAAATATTGTTATGAGAACTTGTTTTTGTCCAACATTTGCATGTAGGAAGTGGGGCCAAAGCATAAAAAATATGCACAAAAGTAACAGTAATAGCTCTTAATTTACATTCCCACGGTGGCCAGTTTAGGTGCAGAGTAACTTTCCATTTCCAGCTTGTAGGTTACTAGCTCTGAGGTTGTTATTGTTGTTGTTTCATGCGGCAGAAGGAATTTTGAAAAATTTAGCTCTTAAATATCAGTATGGGAGGACAGCGTTGCTTAATTACCAACAGTCAGCATCCCATAAGTCAGACAAAAATGGACGGAATGTCAATATTTGTGCATTCAATTTGCACGAGCTAGAACAAGAGGTTCGTCTGTCAGCCTGTTTCTCTCTTTGACTTGACGTGGTTCTTTGTTAAGTTGCTGATCTTGCAGATGTAAGTGCTACCCAATATGCTGGCCACTGAAAGTGCTAAATCCTTGAGAAGTTGAATGTGGGCTTTGGAGAGTAGTCTTCAAAATTAGATTCCGCTCTCAGTTCACTGTACTTGAAAGTAGGGATCTTATTATTCGCACAATTCAAGCGGCAACTCTGGGGGTTGCTCATTTACAGAAACTGTGAGGGGGTCAGTGAGTATAGTGCAATCTGTGTAGAATTCTCAAAGCAGTCCTTGAGCTGCATTCAGAGATATTTTTTGACAGTTGGCATTTTCCCAGCCATTGCATATTCAGTTGGTTTAAATGCTCAGCAATATATGCATGAAAAGCATAATTCATGGCTTAGCTAAAGTTTATTGTCTTAGCACAGAAATGAAATAGGATTAAGAGTAGGATGAAAATTCTCACAAAGAATATCCACATTGAAAGTCAGATATTAACAGTCAGCTACTGATATTATTACCCACCTGATGTATAATGTTGAAGGAGCCCGGCAAAACCAGTGTGTCCAGTTGCCAAAAGCTCCATGCTGAAAACATTTTTTAACAGTATTGAAGACCTCCTTGCTCTTGGTGATGTCATGCCAAAACTCCTTTTGCACTTCAAATGACATGTCAGTGGCTCTTGCATAAATGAGAAGCTGGCTAACCTCTTGCTGATTGGCCATCGTGTTGTGAATTGGTCGCTAAAGTTCAGATTTTTCAGCTCTCACAATTAAGCGAACAATGTGATATTCATGCTATTTGCTTCATAGGCGGCGTGCAATTTGTGCAATTCACTTCGCCTGACAAGACCTCGCCTCTAATTGCATTTTTACGTTGACTTTACATGTAATTCACTTGAATGAATCATTTTACTCACCCCCAATGTAAACACAACGCATCATGTAATTTTTTTTGCCATCTCAAAAGGACTTCAAAGCTTAGCCATTCTCAAGGGAAACAGCATGAGGGGCCTTGAGAGACAACTCCTGAGTAGTTGTGGTTTTGTTGAAAAGGCTCTGCTGACGGGGCATTTTTCCAGTGAGGTCAGCAATAATAGCAGTTTTTGCAGCTCTGATCATTTTTTGTCTCTTTGCATGTTGTTGTTGTTGTTGTTGTTGTTGTTGAAGGTCTTCATGGCTGATTTTGTTTCCAGAAACACAGACTACATAGATTTGGCTTTGAAATTCCGACAAAAAAACTTGTTTCCCACCTTTCCTAGAAGATGATTCTCTTGGTCCTGTTGTCATTTTTTGTCAGCTAATGTCTCTGTTTGCGGTGTTGATGCAGAAGACAGCATGGGTGGTACGTGTAAGCAGGTGCTTGGCTCTAGGCCTTTTTACTTCGAGAGGAAACACCCTCTATCACTTGACAATATAGTTACAAATGGTTTGCTTGCATCAAACGTGAAACTCACAATTCTTTGATATTTGGGAGCTGACTCACGGGCCGCAAAGATTGAGGACAGGGGCCAAATGTGGCCCCTGGGCTGCCAGGTGCCCATCACTAAGTCAGGGTGACAAAAATCATCTCCTCAAAGGTCCTATTCATAAGATTTCCAGCTCGTCAAATACTGAGGAGGTGAGAATTAGACCCAGAAATCAACTGTGTCTACAAAGAGGACCTTTAGCACGCTCTCTATATATGTTATATAAACATATATAGATGTATGAATGTTAAGTAAATATTGTGTTTCAAAGGCAAATCTATATGAAAATGATTCATGGATGGCTCAGTGTGAGTATCTACTAACCTGGTCTTAATCAGAAGCTTTTTTTCATGCTCAGATGTATGAATTAAAGTGCTTTCTCTCACACTGTATAGGAGGATGAAGCCTCATTTTGAGCGAGCGCTCCTTTCATGCACGTCTGTCTGTCAGCAAAAACCATGTGACCTTACTGTATCTCTGAAAGTGTCATTCTGTCTAGAAGCCTCCTGCAGCCTCACTCAGACAAAAGCAGATTAATAGTATACTGCTGTCTCTGAGTCCAAAGACAGATATTGGGATCAAAAGATTAGAGGGATTTTCCCAGAGGATTTTTGCCTTGTTTAAATACAACTGCTCCTGACTGTCAAAGGGTGTTTGTGAAATTCTTTGACACCAAGCTCCTCCTTTGACGGGATTCGTCGCACAGTACAAATAAACACATCCGAAAATCCGGGCCACTAAAACACTCCCTGTATTTAACTGGGCTGTACGCTCTATGTATCTTATGGAAGCATGCAAAGCCGGCATATGGAGTTAAGAGTATATCATGAGATGTATAATTCATAGTTTGAATGCCACATGCATGACACCTGGGAGAATTTTAGCTTTTAATAAATCTTTGTTCATTAGGGATGATGCTGTATTGACATCAATGTTTTTATGGGAGGATATCTCACTATGCATCATTTCTGTTTTCTATGCACTCTGAACGGTTTGATCTCGCCTACAAAGATACAGAACAAATCAGATTTGAGGCAAAAATTTTCCTCTTTAAATTCCAGGCTGTAGATGATATTTTCACTTTGAACATAAGTTGCCTTTGATGCTGCTGGTTGGGTGTCATCTTTCATGAGAGTCGTCTGAAATACTAAAAACAAGTCGAAAGTGCACTGCCATAATTTGAAGGCTGCCATGCTAATGATAAAGCGAAGACAAATCACTTTTCAGGAACACTTTCTGTGACTTTGAAGCCCTTTGTGACTGCAACACAAATAAACCTGACTTGCCTACAGTGTAGTATATGTAAGTCTCTTTTTGAAGGGATTTTCTACCTACGCTAGCAGAACAGTAGGAGAGTGTTTCCTACTTTAAATTCCATATTTTTACCCTTAATTTAAATGGTGAATTCAGTAAGAAGATTATTAAAACAGTCTTGCAGTCAGTACAGATTTTATGGGCACAAGTCATTGATTACATTTCACGAGGGCCTTCTTCTGTCATGTATAATAGTAAGGAATGTAGCTTAATGTTAACAGCACTTGGAGCTTAGTTGTATTAAAAGCTCACTGTGTTTTATTAAAACTTTTTTTTTTTTTTAAATTCAGCTGAAGAGCTGCTCTTTAGACAAGGATTTGTCACACGTCAACAGCAGGAGCCACAACTATGCAACTGCATAGTAGAAATGGTGCTTGATGAACACTGGCACATTGCTTAAACATAATGCTTTGATTTCTACTAAAGTAAGTAGCAAATAAGCTGAGCCTGTACTTGCAAACCTGCAGTTTACATTGATTTCTTAGTTTCCCTGCCAGGCATAATACTCAAGTGTTTAACAACTACTGCAATGCAAAAAAGATTAACTTTGCATCTGTAATGCTATCCTAGATATTTTTCAATCCTGGGATTAAGGTTATTAGAACTACTGTAAAAGCTGCTCTGATTATCCTTTTGGATCATTCCAGTCCACAAGATGTAAAAGAATGGTGAGGTTTTTAGTAAATGTTCTCTTACAATCCTCTCTGTTTGGGCTGTCTCTTCGGAAATATCTGGATTTGACAAGGCTGTTTTGTCCACACACCATCTGTCCAAAAAACCCTGGAGTAGCTGCATAATAAGATTAATTAAATCACTAACACTAAGACTCTTTGAGTTTATTTACTGGTAAGATTAAAAAAAAGAAGTAAAAGGTAAAAAGAAATCTTCCTATCAGCACATCTAAAACTCGTTAATTAACGTGTTATGTCTTATTTGTTAAATCTGTATGAAAAACTGTAAAAATGACAACTATTGTACAATGCTGGTCAGTAGATTCTGTTTGCTTTCAGACAAAGTCATGATGAAGCAATGCTGCAAGAATCTAATTGTTCTAACCTAGCCAACAATAAATTCTCATTTACTGGTAACCCTGGAGAATGGTCCAATCTCACCATCTAAGTAACAGAAAGCAAATGAGCAATATGACAGCTAAGGAATGAAAAATATTAAGTTTTATTAAAGTCTTTGTACACTAGTTGTCCCTTTGCAAAAAAGACCTTAAGGGACCTTAAGCCTCATTGTCACTGAGTGGCACAGCTCTGTTTGGTACGGCATGGTTCGCTTCTGAACGGTATACTTAGATCTGGCATGCGTTTCCACTGCCGGCCATACCCTTACTTGGTGGGCTGTGCTGTGATGCCGTGTTAGGTTGTGCACTATGAGAGCACTCTTCCACTTTTTTCTCCAGGTGAAAAATGAGCCTATTTCACCTGCGTAAACCAGTGAAAACTCATGCACTTTTTATGAAATTTTTGAAGATCCAGTCATTACCAACGCGTATGTCATCATGACAGAAAGACAAATGCAAATGAATTATTGCTGATGTTTAGACATTTCCCTACTGAACACGTACAATATGTATGTGTGACAAATAAATCCTCTTAAAACCTCTTCAAGTTGTCATTTTGACATCTACGGTGGGCTGATTAATTAACGGCGTAACGATTAACTTAAGGCAAAGAATCAATGTGCAAAGGCAGCAAAGCATCCTTTTGTTTTTGTATCATGTTTTAAATTCTACGGAGACATTACAGCCGGCGCTAAATCTCCACACAGATCATCAGTTCATCAGTTAACTTGCTCTTCAGAGTGACAGCTTAATGAGCCGGGCTGCGGCAGCGAGCAGACCAGCAGGTCTCACCCGTGAGCTGCAGCTCCTCGCAAGTCTGAAAAAACTCTGACAGATAAACTGACTGCATATTTGAAATCTACATGGTAACATTCTCGCCTAAAACGAAATATCTAAAACTTGCTGAAGTGGTACAGTAACAGTTTTACAGCAACACTTTAAAACAGCTTTTTGCCTTCTTGCAGTCAACAGACTGCAGTGTGTGTAGCTCCACCCACTTGAGACCCTTTGGGACCACTTTGTACCACAACGAAAGGGTGACCAAAATAGGTACGTTATGGTTATTTGGTACCCTTTGGTATCCATTTGACAGTGGAAAAATGCATACCGCACCGTGCCAAACTAAACCATAGCGCTCTGTGGAAATGAAGTATTAGTTATCGGACACTGTCCCATTTTGAGAACTCCGGTGTCGGTGGGTTGATCTCACAGAAAGATGATATGAGGAGTGCAGTGCATTGTTCTGAAAGCGTACATGTGGAGAGTAGAAATTGTGCAGTACAGCCACAGCTGTGGGAGCTATCAATTTCTATCCGAGTGGCTGGTCACTCGGCCCGTTTCCTCTCTCAGCTCTTGCTGTTGCTCGAGGAGGATAATGAGGAAAATGGGGAGCTGTGTAACGCCACTAACAGTCCTCTGGTAGATAGATGCATTAAGTTTAGACTGTCGTACTAAGAGATGAGCCCTCACTTATTCTCATTACTCTTGATTTGCTCCAAATTGTAATTTAACAACAAATTGATCTTCTGGTAGCTCTGACCTTTGCTGCAAGGCTTTTACATTTTCCCTTAAAGCGCCTCTGCGACGGGGGATTTTGAGCAGGTTTCCTGCTCCTATTTTTCAAATCTAGAAACTGTCTGAAGGGCTGGCCATGGATTCAGTGCCTTCTGTACTTCTTTTCAATTGCATGTAGAGTGATAACATTATTCCCATGCAGAAAATGCACATTTCTTTTTTACATATAATTTTAAAGAGGCACTTAAAACCAGTGTAATGATGTTAAGTTTACTTGTCAAAAAGAGAAGGTCTACTAATCAGCCTGTGAAAGGAGTTGTGTGATGCCTACTTGGATCCTGAAAGGAGCATTTCAAACGTTTGTGTAAGACTTTAAATTGGTTCTTTACAGAACAGCTGTCTTACAAAGTTAACATGGGGTTTGAGAGGAGTGGGTATTTAGGTGAAAACTGAGAATGCAATACAGCTTTAATGTTTTTAACAAAGGCGTTAAGTCATGGCTGAAAGAAAAAAAACGTTCTCACACCAAAGGCATAAGTTCACACATCTGCGCTGTGCTTATATAGCTTCCTATTTTTGTATTTGTGCTTTTATCTATCCTGCAGTACTGTGTTTGTAACTGCATTGCACTTTCTTGTGTTTTCATTTTCTTCCTTTTCTTTTTTCTAACTTTAACTTTTTAAAGCCTCCTGTGGACAGGTGTTGCAAATTAGTATTTTGCCATAAACACTTAGAGCAGTGCATCTGGGACTTTTGCATGGTTAAATGCTACGGCAATAATGCTACTGTATGTCCATGTCAAATAAATAAACTAAATTAGGTGGAGGGGGCTTCAAAATGCTGTTTCTAAATAAGATAATAGAGTGTGGGAGCCCGTCTTTATCATTTTTCAGTCATAAATAACAAATTAAAGCTTCAGAAGAGCAGTGAGTCCTGCATGCTAGAAGCTAGATTCTTTTCTTTGGCTGAAAAGCTCAGTTGGCGAACACACCTCGCGCAGTCAATGGTACTAATGTGACACCACACGGTGTTACTTAAACATCATTGCCATGTGAAGCTTTCAACCTGCAAATTTCTCTGCAGCATCTTCAAATGCATTCTCAACGTTCACATAGAATTTTTGGCAATGCGAGTTTCATCTTTTCCACAATAAAACACGATGCTAGCTGACCTACTTTTTCAAAGCAATACTGGTATGAGCCACTAGATCAGTTTGAGGCTATTTAAAATAGAATTGAACCGCTTTCATTAAGGAGTGTCTGTTGCTTAATAATTTATTATATTTAGCATTATTTAACTTTTTACTCCTATTGATTTAAATACATTGATTAAACAATTTACATACTATACAACATGACCTTATTTGAGAAATTCTAAACTCTTAAATGTCTTTTTTACCAAATAAGAGTATTCCTGTTAGAAAAACCCCCCAAAACAACTCTATGTTCCCTGCTGCTGAATAAATTGGTCTCTCTCTGATGTACAACATGAACACATACAGTTTTTAGTGTCAGACTTCTAATTAAAAGTTTAAGGTAAAATTACTTTCAGGTTTTCATTTTTTTTTTTTTTTGCAGGCACAACTTTCCAGGAGAGATTGGGGCCATTTGTTTAAGAGCTGCTATATTACACACACAATTAGGCTCTGTTAGAACAGACTGCAGAAATAATTTTACACTGAAAACAATTATTGGAAGGCCATGATTGCAGTCTTTGAGTAAAGAGTATAATGGGAAAAAAATGATACTGGTGTGGGTCATGTTAAAAAGCAGAAGCCCGAATATGAGCTGGATCGGGGATTTTTGCCTTTATTGTGACGGCATGCAGGTAAATCCTCAGTCAACTTTGACATAATGTACATTATTTGAAAGCACAAAGTTTCAAGATACTATCTGTGAAAACCATTTCAGGATTCCAGTATCACTGCAAATACAGGAGTGCACTGAAAACAGAAGAAGAAATAGAAAGTAGGCGAGAACCAACATGCATTTTTACCATGTTTGTCTTTTAAAATATAGTTCAATATCATTTACATTTTTTTTTTAACTTTTTGACCCTAATTTCCCTGTAAGTAGAGACCACATTAATGACTGTAATCAAAAGAGTTCAAGGGCAACCGCAATTTTATGTTGAGTGTTGCTCTTGCTTGTTAAGAGGTTAAAAGAAATTCTTCCTCTTCTTCATAAGCACTATGGTGCCGATGACATTAGGAGCGGAAGACAAAAGATTTATTCAGACAGGATGTTCTTAAATTGTCAAATGGGAGAGGAAAATGAGCTGTATCTGCTGCTGGATGTTGTCTCTAGTGAATGTGACACATGCTCCTTCATTGCGTCACCCTGAACCCTTCCTGCTCTCTTCCTGTCTCTTCAGCTGACTGCATAGAGACACACCACGAGACAGACATGGATGTCTAAATGACATTTTGTTGAGCTGGCTGATGTAGCCAGTGTATGTACTATTATAGATTGCGCGCTTAGCTTTTGGCTTTCTATGGACTGTCACTTTGGTGTTAATCAGTTGTCACAGTTTTGAGCAGGGCCGCAGGCAGGGTTTAGAAATACAGAAATCTGAAAACTGAGTTTGGGGGGGATGCACCCCTGAAAAAAAATTGGATTTCCCTCATCTACACGTGCATTTTCTCCCTCTTTCTTTCTCCTCACCCTCTGTGTCTCCTGTGCTGTCTCTCTCTGTGTCCTTTTCTCTGTCTTTTTGCTTTCCATAACACGCTCTCTCTCTCTCTCTCTGTAATTTCCTTCTTTTTGTCCTGTTAATTTCTTTCTCGTACCTCCACTCTTTGTTCTCTCTCACCCTCTGTTTTTAATTAATGCTCCTTTTTTAAGACTCCTCACCTGATTCTCCTGCCAAAGTGTCTTACCAGCAATTAGCAATATATAATTGCCTTTTAACTGTAGACAGGACTCATTCACTGAATGTGAGGGAAGAGTGTTGTACAATAATCTGTACAATATTACTGTATTACACAGTAAGTTTGGTATTTGCATTGTTGAGCTGAGCCTTTAGTTTTCACCGTATTGAGCCAAAGAACACATGTGTCTTTGGGGTAAGACATTGTTGACATGTGATCAGGTCAGTCTTTGTTTGTGTTGAACAGCAGAGTAACATAATGCTTATCCTATTGTTGTTGTTTTTTCCTCAGTTACCACATCTGCATTTTGTCCAACCCTTTTCAGAAGCCTCGTTCAGATAAAAGCTTTAGACTTTCATTGAAAGTTTATCAGTCAGACGGAGTTCTCGTCAACTTGCAACATTGCGTTTCATTTGGTGAAGTGAACAAACTAGCTGGTTGGCATGACGATTAATGGCTACTGTTTAGCGTAGTGCTACCACACCAAAGTTGTTTGGAGATGAGTGGTTTTGAACTGCAAGCAATCTTCTAGTAAAATTAGCTAGTTAGCTGAAACATCAATCTGCACAAAGATCCGGCTGTCTGTCTCCAAGTTTTTGTTTTTGTAGTAACAAGATAATCTACTTCTTCATCCCTCCAACCACACACAAGTAATGACGTTTTTCAGATGAGGTAGAGCTAGCACATAATCTTGGTATTGTACAACATCCTTGCTGCACCAAAGTAAAGTTATCTTAAGGCAATTTCATATGTTACATGCATCTCAGAAAAAAATACAGAGGCCTGCAGCTCAGTGACCTTAATGGTGGGTTTGGCCACCTGATGGTCCGAGCACTGGAGTGTGAAGGTGTCACAGTCAGGTCTGCAAGATTTAAAATAGAAAAAGAAACAGATTTATAGATGTATTTACTATGTTTGACTTGCTTCTGCCGCTGCACACTAGATGTTTCATGTAGTACAGCATCCATTTGAGTAGAAATGTAATTATTTTCCATGAGTAATACACCATGTGCATGATCAACGGCACAAGACCATCAGAGATGCAGATCGTCTGATAGACAGCTGAGTGCATTTCGGTGTAGTGTTACCAGCACAATTGCACTAGGATCACTTTGTCAAGGGGATTAAATGGATTTACGTCTCTGGATTAGGATGTAACCAGCTGGGTACATTTGTGAAAGAAAGTGTGTGTGTG
>JAPXVT010000003.1:13136753-13149093 GCA_029823135.1 Acanthurus reversus | reverse complement strand
AGAAAATCTTAATTGCATTCTGTTTCGTGTGTCTTGTATTGGGTAGTGCTGCACCTTTAAACGCTTTGTTTCTCAGACTCCCCTCATTACCTACCTAGATTTTGTCCTTTCATTTGTTTTTTATTAGACGGCGGGTGAACAGGGAATAAACTGAAACTCTTTTCAAACTAAAGAGACAACAAACAGGCAAGTATTTCCAGGACACCACTGTATCTAATGACTACAACAGATCCATATCAGGCCCAGTGTCCCAGGAGAGCACGCAAATAACAAATATGTTGCTGGTGCATAATTACTCTCACCACTGGGTTACGCAGGCACGTGTCTGCTGATTTCACGCCACTGCACAACTGTGTAGGTGTGCATTAACCATGTTTCTCCATGTATCTTAATCCTCAACAGCCCCTCAAGGAGTTTTTCACTAGTCTTACATGCTCGTATGGATTTTAGACTGCTTTGCCACATATCGACAGCCTCATTATTATGTGCACTCCAGAATCTGTTTTGGAGTTGTTTATATAATCTGCATGTCACAGAGCAGTTAGTTTAGTTGACCTTTGGTGACTTGACATGAGGGTCTTGGTGTTTATCCATTTAACTCAAGGGTGTCGCAAGCAAGATCTGCAGACCAGTCCACTGAAATGAGCAATCTCTGTATTATAGCATTTTTTGGGGGGAGGTCACCAACAGCAAATAAGCTGTCAGTGGGATAAAGTGGGTGTCAAATCGTATGAATAGACAGAGGAGGGAATGGACGCTTAAGGGCCCAGTGAGTTCCAACAGTGACATGGTTTTAAAAGAGCTTAATTATAATAAGCTGGAGCATGGAGCAAGTGTTTGGTGGCTCCGGGCGAAACTTGGAGACGGCGACAACAGTCCAGCGCGAGCTACATGAATTGGAGATCACTCTGTGAAGGGGCCAACATCAGATATGCATTAGTGGAACAAGAACGGTTTTCAGCGGTCGCCGCCAGACTTCATGAAAAAGAAATGATGCCTGCCTCGCAAATATATTACACATAATGTCTTTTCCTTTGTGGAAGTCATCAAACTTCATAATGCTTTATCCATTAGAAGAACAAGGAAGCTTACAGTGTTATTTCATTACATTATACAAATGCGAGTTATGTTTTATGAAAACAATATATCCCGCCATAGATCTGCGTGTCCTGACATCATTTGTTAATCACATTACTGTTAATTAATGATGCAATTCTTTTTAGCTAATGGTTGACAGTGTGTATTGACTGAAATGAGGGAATGAAATTGGAAAAGGAACTTGAGAGTGGAGTGATGCACTTTAATCACGGCGCTGTGAAGAAACGCCAGAGGGAGGAAAACAGCCAAAATATATAAATAAATGCAAAATATATCGATAGTTTTATATCCTCGTGAACTGGTTTACAAGAAAATATTGGAATTACAGTCAGAATGATTTATAATCTATTGTTCAGGCTAAGGCTGTTTAACTCCCTGCCCCTATGAATATTAACGCACTGTCTCTCTCTTCCTCTCTTTCTCTCTCTCCCTCTCTCGTACACTCTTGTTGTTTCTCCTTCTCGACCTCTTTCTCACACACATACACACACATACACACATGTAAATGCAAAACACACTAGCAGAGCTCCCTGTCTAATTTTTCATGAAGATAGCTGTTTTTATGCTAATCTGACAGCTGCATTCATTTTCAGGCTTTCTCAGAGGCATTTATTTCCCAATCACATACTCATTCGTTTACAATTGCACACACAAATTTACACTCGCTATCCTGACCGTACTTTTTCTCTGTCCTGGGTGGAGTGAATTGAAATGCTATTCTTATGAAGGTTTCTAATTGGAAAGAAACAGGCACTTGTTTGATTGAGAAAACTCAGACAGTGTTGATATGGTGAAGCGCTGTCTGAGTTTGCACAGCATCAAAACCTGAGACTGCAGCTTTAAACATGAATATACCCCAACTTTAATAGACCTCTTCCTTCATTAGTCGAGAAGGACTTATTCCCAGCCAATTTGACTTGTAAGTTTGACTAGGTCACTGGCATAATGCCGCAAAGCTCTTTCTCACTGAATAGCTAGGTAATTAGAACCACTCTTCCATCTACCAGGTCGTGTTCAGACATTTCATACAGCTGCTAAAGACAACCAGGTAATGCAGCGAGACTGGGAATAGCTGGTTTAGAGGTCAAAAGAAGGGCATAATTAGACCAGGCAGGCAGTAGGGCTGCCGACTGCATCTGCCTTTGAGGCTGCTAATGAAGCGCGAGATACCGGGAGGTGCCCGTTTGGCGTGCCGGTTTACCTGAGCACTGGGGACATGTCTGCAAATTCATTCACATTCACTTGAATCTCTTCCCTCTCTAGGTGAAACAGGCAGTGGCAGTAAACCTGAGTAATTGTGCGGCATTATGAGGAAAGTACCTGCACCAAAGGAACCAGTACCTTCCTCCCTAATTCCTCTGAATCTTCCCGCACTCATAAATTGACATGAGTGTGCTTAAGCCCTCAGACGGAGCTGAGAGCTGTTAAAGAATGATGTGTTGCTCAGTGCTACGCAAAGTCATTACTCAGCACAATGAAACACTCCAGACTGACGGCGTGGAGTACACAAGGCATGGATGCCAGCTTTGTTGTGTTAATAATGTTTTGGTGTTGACAGCCAGTGGCTCACACCTTGTGCAAGATTGTAAGCAGGAACACACGATTAACGTCTTTGTTCTCTCTCTCCCTTTTTATTCTCTCCAGCGGGAACAACTTACATATTTGGGCGAGATGGTGGACTGATCACATACACGTGGCCGCCGAATGACCGTCCCAGCACAAGGGCTGACCGGCTAGCCATTGGCTTCAGCACTCACCTGAAGGATGCTGTCCTGGTGAGGGTGGATAGCTCCTCTGGTCTCGGAGACTTCTTGAAGCTCCACATCGTAAGTGAAGAACCTTTTTATTGAGTGCAGTTCACCAAATTATACTGAACATGGAGTATTCTTACTGCTAAACTTTATTACTATGACAATTTTCAGTTATTTTACATATCAAAAGGGAAAAGTCATTCACTTCTGTTTGTCTATCAGGATTTGGCAACATTTGCATCAGATTGTGATGACAGTTGGTGGGTTGTTTGGCCACCATCAATCACAGTTTATCAGATCACACCTATATAGTCCTGACAAATTAGAGTCTTTTTGAGTGTTAAACTCTTACATGTAATAAACAGTACCCAAAGAGATTTAATCGTTAATGTTAAATTAACAGAAAAATACTTGACATTTGAAACCAAGTTTTAAGGGGCCTAAACGATGATGCTAACCACAAAACAAGGAGGCAGTCGTAACTTAATGATAAAAACAACATGTATGACAAACAATACACTAATGGCGTGTAGTAGGAATCAGCCAAAGCTTGCCTACTTTCTCTTGTTAATGTGAAATGGCTGCTGTGTGTGTGTGTGCAGGAGGAACTGAGGGAAATCATGCCATATGATGGGTTGGTTCCATGCAGTGCATCTCAGACATGGCTCCCATATGACAATTGCCAGCAATTTTAGACAATACTGCTAATTAGGGAGTGGAGGGGGTGCTGTCGGGGTGGCGGTAAAACACAGTGAAAATATAATTGACCTTTTTAGATTGTAATAAAATATTATTTGCGATTATTGTGGCGACTCCCTTGAAATGCTTTCGGCTGCAGTATTCTCCTGTAGTTCATCTGAGAGAAATTGTTCATTTTAAGGGTTTTTTCTGCTGTGAGTATCTTGATGTTACAGCACGCCTTCACCTCAGTCAAAAGTTTAGAGGAGCGACGGAACACTACAAAAGAATGGAGTGACAATAACACAATCGGTATATTTTGTCATTTAAATGCCACTGTAGACTAGAACCACCTATAATAGCTTATGCTGAACCAAGGCTGCATGTACGTCTGCAGATGCATTCAATCAGAACTTACACTTGTTTCTACACTGCCAGAAGGCATTTTGCCTGTAAATCCATGTGTTTTCTTATTTTGCTGAAACAGGATCTCTGTGTCCTGTCATGCGTACAGAGCAGCCACTAACCCACTGCCGATTTATGGAGATATAAAGATAAAAAAAGAAATGCTTAGTGCAGAGAAAGTACAATAAGGTGCTAGATCTAGAAACATGATGAATAACAATAGCATGTTAAGTAAAATGCCAAGCTTAATGGCAATCAGCTCCTACATATTTAGTCGTTTTTCTTTTCAGTTTTTTCATTTATGTATCAGCAGCAGTTTGATAGTTTAAACATCTTCAATTCAAACTTAATTTCCGTGCAAGTTTGGGATTTAACTGTCAAAAATGTGGCATATCTGCTAATCATTTATTCTTAACATTAATACATGTGTGCAAGGAAGCGGTTCTGGGCCTGCATGATGTCAACACTGATGGTGGTGTGAACTTACAAGAACATTACACACAGAAACCTTACAGAACATCACACTACACAAACATTAAATTGATCTCGAAGTTGCCTCAACCCAAGCTGCCCACAAACTGCGATTTACACATACAGTAAGCACACTGTAACATAAGCAGGTCTGTCCTAAGGACACAAAGCAACCATGATGTTGTGAGACACATCCCTTTTGCTCTGCATGGCAACGCTTTTTTTTTTTGGCCACATTTCTACTCCTCAAACCTTGGGGCCAAGTCATTTTTAGCCCTTAGTTTCAAAAGTGCATAAATTGGAATGTAGATGTAAAAGGATGGATATGCTCACTCAAATGTGCAAATGCTCCATTACGACCCTCTGAGGCTTTCTGGGCTCCCGTCCACCTGCACGAAACATCGAAACAGGGATAAATTAGGCGAGAATCTCCTTTTTACACTATATTCATGTGAGTGATGAAAAACGACTTCTCCAAAGATTTGCATAGACGGGACTCCTTTTGAAATTAAAATGGCACAACAGGGCTTTGCTAGGGAGCTCAGTTCAGTACAGTCCTGAATTAATATACATACAAATTTGCCTGCTCGCTTGTACTACTTGCACATTTGCTAACTTTTTAAAGCAATTAAACGCTTTTACCTATCATTAAATTATCATGTAGGTTATTTGCATCTAGTCCCTTGTGAGTGTAGGTCAAAGTGAAGTCCTTGACGTTCTTTGGCTTGCAACTAGTGCTGCGAACATGCTAGCTAGCTGTAGCATGTGCACAGTTTAAAATGTACGTGTGCCACTAATTACAACCTTTCTGTGTCTTCTCTGCTGCAAATATACAAAAAGTGAATGCAGATTATATCTTGATGTAAACATCTCTAAGAAGGTTTTGGGTTCAGTGTGGAGCAGCGGTGAATGTTATAAGAGACCTGAGCTGCATAGATGGGGACAGGTGTGAGAGTCTTATGTGTGTAACAGGAAAAGAGAGATCATGCGGCTCACGGCAGATGCATGCGTTGCCTTGTTGATGAAATGTGAAGCATTTCATTGACATTTTACAGGGAGGAAATGTTGATAAGGCATGTTCTTACAGCAGGGGCAGTGGGTTGTGAGAATCCCCTCTCCGCTCGCATCAGCAGTCACTCTGAATGCTTCTTCTTATTTATTTATTTCTGCACATTAATCTGGGGGGCTTTGTGAAACGTTGCATTTCATTACAAAATGAGAGGAGTGTGCGAGAGAAAAGACGTTTCAAAAAGACAGAGAGGAGGCATGAGGTGGCAGGAGGGAACAGAGGTCATGCTCTTGGTTTTTGTCCATAGTTATCTGGGATGAGTAACAAGGTGGTTAAATACAAAAATAACCAAAACTGAAAGAATATTGCAAGATTTTTATCCTGTGTGTTGTTAAGTTACAACAGTGCTTTGCCAAATAGTGTTTGTGGCATCCAATCAAAATATTTTCAGTTTGGGGCATCCAATCAAAACATGCCATCAGATACTGTTTCCAAAAGTGGAAAAAGATGACAATATTTTTGAAATGTGTTGTAAAAGAATTGTTGTATTTTAACAAATTACAAGTGATTGTAACATTTAATTGTCATTAAGGATATTTTCTAAGCTTTGTGCTACGGCTAAATGGAAGAATAGCAGAAAATTATATCACAATATATTATGACATTGGAATATTTATGATGCAAACCCTCTAGATACGTGTTTCACGCTCCTGTCTTCTCATTAATTACGTGGGAAAGGACGTGTTTTACAGCTCTGCATTAAACACAATGAGCTGTGCAAAATTGCCACTTTGATGCGTTTCTTATGCAAAAATAGCAGCACTCAACCAGTCACCTGCAAAAACCTTATCTGGTTGAACTATACCCTTAGTGGCTCACACTGTAATATGAAACAATATTAAAACATAATGACTCTGTTGCCCAATTATAACATTGTAGGCTGCTAGGTATGATTTTCTCTCGCTTTGACCTTTTATTCTTTATTTTTCCGCTAAAATAAGTATACACATTCGATAAGTGTGACAGATTACCGTCATAAAATATGCGTAGACCAACTTTGTAGTTGTTCATTTATTCAGAGATGCAAACATGCCGAACAATGTATTATAAGGCTGAATCCCGATGGTATTCTCCTCATTCCTTCTAGTTACCTCAGCTCTGAGCAGAAATGTCTTAGGAGGAGTGTATCTTCAGCTGTATGAGATGGGATTAGACCAGATTTCAGTATTTACCCCCCTCCATCTCCATCCTCTACATCCCTCACCCCCCGCCTAATCTCTTGCTCCCATTTCATGATGACAGGAAACCCAGCGGGGCTTGAAGGACGCCATCTCAGCTCACACTCTCAAGAGGGAATTTTTTTTCTGAGTAATGTGGGGAGACTATGATTTAAATGCACCTCAAAGGAATTCTGATCCTTCCCCCGCCTCCCCTTTCTATCGCAGATAAAGACAATGACTGTGAAGTCAGTGAACCATCAAATGTACGACAATCACTTTCCTCAGGCTCATTACTGTAGCACACATGGAAGAGGGACTGGATATGTAATAATGCCTCTGCCGCTACCCCAATTATGATGATTCTCCACAATCCTTTTCACTTTTTCAAAGGTGAATCATATTCATGAGGCTACTTGGACAACTATCCCATGTGAATATAAGACTTGTCTGTACATTATAGTGTGCCCTGGCGAAGAATCTAAGTCATCTATGGATAATTAATTGCACTGTAGCTGCAAGTCAAATCCAGGGAAATATTCACAATGACATTATGCAAAATGGGAAATTATGGATGCAATGATCCTTGTTCTTTGCAGCAGGGTAATCCATACAGAAGATTTGTGACAAAGTTTAGAAGATGTGGGTGTGTTGTACCTTCCCTGTTAAACATGCTGATACATTTTACCATGCAATGTCTGTGTTATTTCACCACAGAATCTAAAATAGAGGTTGATTTTTACTTTGATGCCGTTAAGGTATTTTATCCCCCACAAAGAAAGTATCATTTATTTTCCTGCGCAAACAAGAGAGGGTGTCTGTTATTGGAAATCCATCTGTACATTTTTAGGAAGCCATTTACTCAGTGAAATCGAGGCTTTGCAGTTGTTTTCTTCCCTTTTGTGTTGTCAATGAGCAGCAGTGACAGTGACTATCAGAGGCTCTCCTCAGTCTCAGGCAGGGCCCCGAGGGGCCCACTGAGCTTGTTTTGTGCTGGTACTCAATCTCTGCGTGGGGGTTGGGGAATATTCCAAGCACTTTCTTCTTCCCCTTCTTCTAATTGCATGCATCCCTTTAAAAAAACAAGCAATGAAGGCACTCTGGCTGAGACAGCGACACTGTGAAGTTAATGTATTCCATAGAGCAGAGGGGATGGTGGAGAAATAATGACTTCTCTGGTGGAGCATTGCTCCCCTCGGTCTTCCTTTAGCTGACTACCAGAGAGGGGGTTCTTCTTCTGATGGAAGACACCTTTAATTGCAGTTTCAACTCCTGGACTCTGCCTTATTAATCATGTAAAATGACTTAAGAAGAGAGACTATCAAGCCCAGTGTTTGATTATCTCTATTTTCAAGTAAGAAAATGTCATTTTTATGTGTTTTTTTTCCCCGCTCACCTTACAATTGGAGTTCCGATTATGTGCAATTGCGTGCTTCATTAGGTGAACGCTGTACAGTGTGATTTGACGCTACAGGTGACGTTGTTACCTCGGAGAGGTGCTGCAGGTCTCAGGAGAGAACCAATGTCACGCTATCCCCTGTCCTCCCATTAAAACACATGCCCAGGGAAGGGATCTTATTCTCAGCCACTAGTCCTGTTCAGGTCTTGGCCCCAGTAATTACCCTGCATGCTCGCTCGGCACACATACATAGAACATACCTGCATGCAATACCCCCAGGATTCACCGGTACACAGCTTTTGTGCTGCCTGTTTGGTCAAGGCACATCAATCAGTTGTTAGCAGACCTCTAAGAGCAACTGACAGATGCAATATTACTATTAAAATACAGTACGCACTATAGCATACAAATGGAAAAAAGATGCAGCATTGTGTTAACTTCCATGCGGTCGCAGCCGAAGTTTATGATTGCATCTTCAGCTGAACAACTTTGAATACTTTTATTTGTTAGGTATCTTTGTTGTGTTTGGACAGTTGTCCCCTCACAGTTGGAAATCCATTTTTTACTTCACTTTACTTTATCAGCTGTTGCTATGGTAACTATCCCAGTAAAGAACTGGGTGGTGCTGAGCAGTGCCTTGGTGGTGATATGCATTTCTAGCAGATTCAAAACTAAGGAGAGCGTAGAGTTATTTGCACTTTTTAAATTGCAGCATCACATTTCTGTTGAATATTCTCCAAATCAGTCCTTTGTGTGAAACTGATTGTTGGAGACTATTGAGTGAAAATAAAAGCCTGACCAAGCAGAGATCTTGGCTGCTGCCTCTATGCCAAAAAGATTAAAACTGAGGAATTCTACCAAAAAACGTGAACACTGTTCCTCTGCAACATTACATGAAAAATGAAATGCCTAATTTAAAAAAAAAGAAAAAAGCCTGAGCTGAAGTATTTTGGTATTAGAGAAACAGTGTCCAAACACAGATTTGTTCCCCATGACATTATTCATCATTGAACTGTCACGCTCTAATGAACAGAGGGTAAGAGTAAACACATCCATTTCACAAGTGATTTGACTTTCCATGGTTTGTGCTGACACAAGTCACTCTTACTTCTGGAGTTTCCTCCCAGCTCACTGGGACGATAACTTAAGACAGCCGGAGCAGCCAACCTTCTCCACTTTCGTCCAAAGGTCTGCAAGCGACAGAGCGTGTCATTTGAGAATCATCAGTAGAATATTATAGATGAGAAGGAGCTCAAGTGTATATTTTTTTTAATTTTTCCTCTGTATGGGCACTTTGTTTTTCTAGTTAAAATCAGTCTGTCATTTGTGAAGAACTGTAATAGAAGAAACGGTTCCCTTTTTCCCTTTTCTCCTTATGTGGGATCATTGAATCAGAGATGGAATACTAGTAGCTGCATTTGTGTCAGTGATGCATATTCACAAATCTCACTGCTCTCGCCAGCTCCCCGACATTTAAATTCACAACCAGATGTCCTTTCCCTCTTTCCCTGGCTTCCCCTTGATTCACTGAGTGTCAGCGAAACCAGAACTGCCATTTGCTAGTCAGTATGTTTGGCAGTTTGCAGGGCAGTATGTGGCAAAGCTAGCCTAATGGCACTGTAATGGTGAGCTAATAGTTGACCATGATGAAGAGACAGCAGCGAAGGGAAAAGAGTGGGGAAGCTTCACTGACCTCATTAGGTCCTTCTGTGTTGATTCAGTCAAACATACATGAACAAGGAGAAAGCAACCCCTTCAACATATGCTCCTCATATGGTTTCCATGTAGAATTTGAGCTTGTTTAAATGGCGATGAATAGTTGTAATAGTGTCGTAATGGCCCTGGTAAATATAGCATTGATTTTATGTCAGCAGTGACTGATTGTGGCAAAAAGCCCGTACAGTATATGTGAGTGAATGGCCTCCTATCTCTTTTAGTCATAGACGGGGCAGCCACTCGGCTCGGATGATGTACCTGACCTCAAAGAATCAAATCTCATCATCTCCATATTGAGAAGGGACAGCGCTAGAATCACCATTACTCATCTTTCAATTCCAATCATTTCTCAATTTGTTCAAGCTCTTTGCCACTACAAAGCCAAGTGGTCCATGAAGAGGAATGAGTATGTGTGTTTCTCTCTCTCTCTCTCTCTCTCTGTTTGTGTGTGAGAGAGAAAGAGAGCAAGAGAGAGAGAGTAAGATGTGTGTGTATGTGTACTTGAGAGGGCAGGACAATAATGTGTCTTCACTTTTATTAGTGTAACAAATCACAGTGAGTGCAGCTTGTCATTCTCAAAGCTGCACATCAATGCATTATGGGCTTCCCTCATACAGAGCAATATTGCCATGGCTAACATGGGGTAAATTTAATTTTATCCTTCAGTGTTCCACTGTCAGAGACATGTTCACTTTTTTTCCAGGTTACAGGGTTAAGAGCAGTGACATTCTATTTGCTATTATAGATCAAAGGGAGAGCTGAGTTTGTATTAGCTCAGTCTGCCCTTTTGATTCTACTGGACATGTGAATAGGCTTGACTATTTTGCCTTTTCCACCGCTCATATGTTAAGTAGTTTGTAATCAAATGTGCTCCTGATTTCTATCAAGTCAAATCTCAGCATGTCAATGCACGTGTAGGCATGAATGCAGAAGACAGAGTGGGTTTGTGTGTATTACGGACTGGAGTGGCGCAGCGGAGTCACCATAGTTGTTGACTTTTGACACAGCTGCCCCAGCCTTCAGGGCGGGATAAAAATAGTCTCACTCTTCTCGCTCCATTGCAGAGAGCTGAAGTACAGCGTCCCCAAACTGGCAAACATGGAGCATATTTATTCTACATTTACTACTCTAAAACATCTTTCTTGAAATTCTTAAAATTTCTTCTTTTTCATGTCAAGTTTCAGCTAATAATAATAATAATAATAATAATACTTTAGGCTATTAACGGTCAATAAAGAAACTATTACCCCAAACCAACTATGAGCAAGTCTTCAGAAAACAAAGATGGCTATGATCACATTTCAAAAATCTTCAAAATTTTCAAAACCAGTGACATCACAGTAGCTCTTTTTTAAGAAAATAACGTGAGGATAGGCAAACGTAAAGGGCTGGCAATGTGATGCGGCATGCAGTTTCAGCTGAACATTTTCTACTCGTTACTCGCGTTGTAGGACCAGATTAACAATGTAAAATCACATTTAAAAAGTACAAACCAAGGAGGGTAGCAAGTATGCACTCATCGTTTACTCAAGCCATTCCCCCAAGGAAGTATTAACAATTAATCTCCAGTCTGAATTTGAGTTTTCAGAGGTAGGCTACATGTGCTACGCGCTTTGTTTTTATTGCACAGCGTACAGGATTCAGCGTGGACAGAGTGCTTTTGATGCAACCTGATTGTCGGACACTTGCATTTAGTTAGGACACGGTTTAAAACAAAGATTGTTCACGAGTCCCAGACGCAAGTCTGAGTCCAGTCTCAAATCTTTTGAGACTGAGTCTAGGTCAAATCCCAAGTCTTTGCGTGTGTGACTTTAGTGCGACTGGAGTCCAGGTCCACACTCAATTCCCCATCTCTGGTGTGTATCAGTGCTAATGTTGGCAAGGTAGCTTTCACTGTTACGGTGGAGGCCACTTAGCCTGACCTGTACTTTCCAAGTGGAAGCTATCTTGCTTAGCTTGCTAACTTCAATTTTCTAAATGAAATGCAATTTTATAGTTGAATAGCCCATGTAACCACCCACAGGCTTGAAGATTAAAAGCTGCACCCATAAAAATGTCCATTAATGTTTTTCCTCTCTTTTAAAAAATCGAGAGGACTTTAACAATAACTACACCGTCATTGAGAAAAAAGTGAAAATTCCAGTTTCAGTTGGAGATGCAGTTCTTGAAAAACCCAGCATAAAGATTTTGAACAAACATGTTTGTCTGTTCTTCACACGTACTACCACACATACACTGTTAGCCAAGTCAAGCCGGTGTTTATCAGGGTCAAGCACAGAGCAAAGTCAATGTGAACCTGGCCCTAAACTTACTTAAACAATTACTTGCATATATCCCTTGCAGAGAAAAATGTTCCAGGGTTTTTCTCAGCTAATTATTCATAATTATTGTTGGTGCCCTGTTGTTGATGGCTTCCACCGTGCTTTGTGTGAGGCAGTATGAAATATTCAACAGACGATTTCCTTGTTCTGGTCAACTTAATTACCTTTTTCACTGCTGCACTGCTCTCATCTGCAGCCCCTTGTGTTTTCCATCGAAGCCTGTTTAAAAATATAATACACATACAGGCATGCTGTTTTTAATTATGTGCTGCTGT
>JAPXVT010000003.1:13017230-13028652 GCA_029823135.1 Acanthurus reversus | reverse complement strand
ATTGAATGGCACCATCTCAGAACAGAAGTGGGGACAGCCTTTGGCAAAATCTGCTGAGTCAATTGAAGAATTGTTTCTCTGTAAAAGATTTATTTTTACTGACTGTATGATACAGCCATGATGCTGAATATATAGCGAGTGTTGCAATTGCGGTCTGTTCATTCATGACTGTGTTGTAGGACATGATGAGAGCTGCAAGCTTTAAGCTGTGCTTCGTAATGAATTATTAGCACATTAGTCTTCTTGTCAGCTTCGCCTTTGAATTAAGCAAATCTTTCTATCCTACAGCATCTCACCATCTCCACTCTCCCTTATACAAACTATTAGAGTTCACTGAATGTCATCGGAATAGTGTTCTGCAGGAATTAAAACGCTGATAGGCAGTAGATTAGGCAGGTAAAATGGCATGTGCTTAAGGAAAAGTCTTTGAAAATGTCTGTTTCCTACATTTATTGAAGGCTCTAATAGATACTTTTATTTCTCCAGGGTGCTGAAAAAATGACTGTGTGGCATTTCAATACAACTTCTAGAGTAATTTTTTTGAATTCTGTGACTGCCAAGGGATGTAAAATATAGTCTTTGAGAGTGTTTTAATAAAATCCTCATGGAAGTGTTTGTATCTCATTCAACTGTGAGGGTAAATTTTGTCAGTTTTAGCCTGCATACCAGTGGGATTGTTAAAGGCTTAAAGATTCAGATTCTACGTCTGTGTTAATCTATTTAAGTTAGGCAGGAAGAGTTTGACTGAGACCATCTCATCCTCACTCTGCTTAATGCCATTTTAATTAGAATCATTGATGATGGGACATTGTTGTTTCTCGTTTCTTCACTGCATGTTCTTCTATCAAACAGGAGAGTAAATCCTAGCTGCCAACATTCTTGTTTCAGCTTCAGCCACCTTAAGGCACGATGTCTGTACTATCATTTAACATTTAACTGTAGTATTGATCCATGCTTGCAGAGAAAAAATTGCATTCATTCACTGCCGTAAATATAGTAATAATGATAAAGTGGAGAAGATGGTAAGCTTAGGCCATTTGTGGTAATCATATCTCTGTCTTCTTTGCAGCAAATCCAACTGGAACAAAGGGTACCCCGGGAACGCCAGAGGTCTTCCGGGAGTCCAGCAGCACAACTGGGATGGTGGTTGGCATTGTAGCTGCAGCGGCGCTGTGTATTCTCATCCTTCTTTATGCCATGTACAAATACCGGAACAGGGACGAAGGTTCGTACCACGTGGACGAAAGTCGCAACTACATCAGCAACTCGGCACAGTCCAACGGCACCGTTGTCAAGGAGAAACCAGTCAACACCGCAAAAACCTCAAGCAAGAACAAGAAGAACAAGGACAAGGAGTACTACGTGTGATTGTCAAAGCTTTGGTCTCTGCCAGACCAACTTAAACATCTATCGAAAAGACAAATCAGGACATCAACATGTGTACAGTATAATAACAAAGATGAACGGTATTTAGTCATTTTTTTTCCTATAAGACAATGCTCTGAAACGTAAATATGAAAAATGAAAAAAATAACTTTCTCTAGACTCAAGCGCTCGACAGTAGAAAAGATTTACTGTCCAGAGAGAGACTATTGGAAAAATGGCTCTGGCAACCACTTAAAACTGAACTGAATACATATCTAACATGTCAACCAAACAACATTAACCCATCTGTGACTTGTTTCCTTGGCCAGGATAATACGATTAAACTCCCTTGTTTCTGGCAAACAGAGGAGCACAGATGCACTTTGCGAAGGAACATTCAGCATTACAAACTTATCGTTTTCATTTACATTGCCTGTGTTTGTGTTGTTGAGACTTTTTCTACAGAAAATGACACAATGCATAAATAAATAAATACATACATAATACGCCAAACACTTACTGTGGATAAAGTGGAAAAAATAATCAGGTGATGGCAAATTCTGAGAGAAAAAAAATCCCTGATGGATGTTTTGAGGAATCAGCCAAAGTACACACTGAAGAAGCTGTGATGTCCGGCAAAGACTTTTAATGACTGACTGAGCTGCAGCAGTGCAAAGATGAGCATGGATGGCAATTTCTCTTGAAGGACTATGTTTTAAAATAAGAAAACATCCATTGTGCCAGTAAGAAATCTGGAGGCCTTGGTTTTCACATCGTGCGAACGTGAAAGAAGAGAGGTTCCTCAGAATCATGGGAATGTCTCAGAAGTGACCAATCGGGAGCCATGCACGCAAAATTATCTTATTACAGTACATATGTTGATATACAGTACAACCACATCTATATGTGCTTTCTGGACTGTGACAAAGTGGTGTTTTATAGCCTGTTGTATAGATGATGCAAACTATAACTGCTCCACAACCGTTTTTGGAATAAAACTAAATAAAGGACAAAAAGAAGACATAAGTGTTATTAAATGTTGCTAGACATAGACAATTTTATGAAGACATCTGCATTTTTTTCAGTTGGATAATAATTTGTTTCTCCCCTGTTTTTACATGTGTTCCTTTATGGGTTTTTATACAAATGCCAACCTGAGATAGACGATCCCGGACCAGTAGTAGCCTAACCATACCTAAAAACTGCACAAAACGTTCGGTAGCGTGGCATGACAACTTGTGTGGCTCTCTTTTAAGGATACTGGTAGAATCACTGCCTTGCTCCTCAGTCCTGACTTACATGAGTGAGAATGAAGACCAAGAATACGAGTGATGATGATGATAATGGATGATGACGATGATTAAGATAAATTAACTTGCTGTGTGTGTTTTCCAAGTGGTATTACAAGATTGTCCAATGTGTGCTTGGGCGGATGCAAAACCAGAGGAGAAAAGCTCAAATAAGTCTCCGTTTCAACTGTTCTGTGTTTGTTCTGTCATTCTGTCAGTCAATTCTGCTTTCCAGAGACCTGTACTTGGAATGAGTATGAGGAAAATGACCATGAACTATAAATGATGATTATAAATTCTCTTTGTTTGCTCCTCTTTAATTTCTTCTTGGGTGTTTTATGTTTTATTGTAACTGTTCTTGTACTCCAGGTAAAAAAAAAAAAAAATTATAAAAACTAGTTTTGAAAAATCAAATGAATAAAATATTACCTAAGTGAACTTAATCCAGTCTACTGACAAAATGTATCAAAGAAACATGCAGGTGTTATGATTTCATTTTTCATCAAGCAAACTCCCCTTACATCATTAAAAGAGTACTCCATGGATTCACCTCTGCACGCCTGTAAGATAATTCCATGTTTTGCCTTCTTGTCAAAGGTTGGGCCTTTATTACCCACAATGTAGCATGACTATGGACATTTGGTTGGAGATTCAGGTGTGTTATGCTAGTAGTGGCTAATGCAGCCTCAAGCTGCTTCTAACGCAGAGATGATGAGCTGGCTAAAGAGGTCCAGCATTTAGCACCCACCAATGCTGACCCGAGTGACATCACTTGAGGAAATTCATCAGATTTTGTGCCGCTCCCCCTAAAGCAGTTTAATAAAAAGTAGTACTTTCCAAACAGGTGGAGAAACTTTGATAAAAGTTGGTGGCGCCACCCTTTAATGCCCCATTTAAGCATCAGTGCTGATCCCAGGTTTTATTTAACTGGTTAACTATTTACAGTTTTGGCTCTTGGTGTTACATTGAACCATCCATTCAAGAATTATAGTATTTACTTGCTTGAATACTAAAAAAAAAAGAATCCTGACGATATTCCACATTCACACCAGATGGTGTAGGCTGGATTTTACATAGATATGCAGACCTACAGTGGTAGTTCCTAGAGTTTTCACAAGCAATCAACAGGGTTTCTGGTTTGCTGCTGTTGGAAAGATTAAATATTGCATTTACCCTTCTCATTTTGGTAAAATTCCATAAAGATAAGTTATGAAATACATTTTAAAAAATGTAGGTTTAAAGACTTTCTGACAATTTGACACAATTGTCGAACTTGTAGCCTATGAAAAGACACCTAGCCGCCACATTATAGTGTTAATCTCTAAATAAATTGTGTGCACTGCCTCAGGTAAGGCATCGCCATGCTCATCTTGCTGAATTCACTTTAAACACTAAACTTTTAATCAACTTTAGCTTGGAATCACAAACTCTCAGTCTCGTAGTAGGTAGATTATTTGACAGAGCATCACACAGCACTTGAATCTGAAGCGTCACTCGACACATACGGTAAATCTCGACAAGGGTACAATTAGAGAGAAAGATGACAGGAAGTGGTACTTGTTCAGTGGAAGTGTTACATCTCGTTTTATGTCATAGTTTGATTTTCAGTCAGTATATCATATACAGGAAGCACACAAGGTGTGACATCCTATGAATTGGATTTCACCCTTGCAGCAAACAGATGGTTCCTCAGGAGACTCCTTCTCGTTGTCTCAGCTCTTCATCAGCTTTTCAAACAGCTTTTTGTAACTGATCTCCATATGGAAATTCCTCTTTTCAGTTGAGGAGGACACTTCAGCAGGGTAGGTGCTCGATGCCACACAATATCCCACATCAGGCAGCACTCAGACTGGGATTAGCACCGTGTTCAGGAAAAGAATGTGCATTGGTGTGGTGCCACAAGCTCTGGTGTAAAGATGACAACAATGTAAGAAGTCTAGTTTAAGTTTCTGAAAATTTGGTTTCAAACCAGTAAAAAACAACAAAAAAAAACCTTGATATCATTAAATATTCAACTAATTAAACAACACTGACATTAACACGGGAACACAGGGCAGCACGGTGTCACTGTTGCCTCACAGCCGGAGGATCCTGGATTCGAATTCAGATCCTAGGATCTAGGGATCAATACTTAGTTGGGGAGAACTTTTCTGTGTGAAATTTGCATGTTCTCCCCATGTCTGCGTGGGTTTCCTTCAGGTATTCAGGCTTCCTCCCACAGCCCAGACACATGCAGGTTAGGCTAATTGGTGACTAATTGCCCATAGATGTGAATGTGAGCGTGAACGGTTGTTTGTGTCTATACATCACTCAATGTCAGCTGGGACTGGCTCCCTGCAAAGAAAAAGTGGTCAGATCTGCTTGATCGCACAGGTTTTCTGTCAGAGGTCTTTAATTCCCGACCTGTCTGACCCTTTAAGAAACAAGAGGCAATTCCCCTTTTAAAAGTATTTGAGAGTATTTTTTTCTGCTGTAAAATTATTCAATTCCAAAGAAGAGAATGTTATTATTAGCATAAATTTATATGTATTTTTGAGAGGGTCAAAGCACAATTTAGCTTACTTATCTCCAAGCATTGGCAGATTGATGCCACCTGGGATAGATTAGCACTAATTCCAGTGACCATCTTTGATTGGCCGAAAACAGGAGGTGGCAGGATATAAATGGTTTGGAGAAACAGCAAGTCCGTTTGACTCCTCTGAAAATGGTGGATATTGTGTTGTGGTAAATCTTGAGAGATATATTTTCCTTGATGAGAAGTTCTTGTTTTTCCTTCTGATGGTTGGCAAAAATAATTGCTATTTTTGCAAAATGTAAACCTGCTGGCTGGTCCTTCCTTCCAACTCTACCAACCAAACTATCGTGCAACCCCTGCGGAAAACACCAAGTGCCAACACAACAAAGTTGGTCACAGCAAAAGTTGAGTTTTCTTCAGATTTAATCTGTTGAATGTGTCCAAACACTTCTCCTGTGTGCTAGGTAATATTAGTCTGTCAAGTTACATGAGGAATTGTGTCACATATTGAAAGGACATTATTATGTGTCTTGGGGGAGTTGACTTATCAGTTTGGTACATAGTGAAGCTGCTGTTGAAATTTGTATAAGCAGAGTTGAATCTGCAGATGAGCAATGAGCAAAATTTAATTATGGTGAACAGAAATGAGTTTAAGGGCTTTACTCAAAGCTCTTAGAGGAAATTTAAGATTTAAATTTATACATGAAATGATAATGATGCCATACGGTGGTCGTACCTTTATAAATGAGTTATTGGCCTACAAAGTAGGGTGCTTGTTAAGCACAATGAGGACAAAAGGGTAGATAATCTGTAATCTTCCATATGAAAGGGACCATAAGGTGGTCAATAGACAAAATAAGACATCAAAATAAAACTAATGATTCTTAATATTGCCAATAATATATAGGGTTATAGAGTAATAATATATATATAGCCTAACCCTAACCCTGAACAATCTAAAGAAAATATATGTAAAACAGGCTTTTATGCTGTTGGAAATATAAAGCAAATGTAAACCATATATGCTCAGGTCATCAGAATATGGGATCAGAGCAAAAGGTAAAAAAAAAAAACATTAAGTCAAGGATGTTATGTAACTGGCACATATTGTAGCCAAAATTACAAAAATCAAAGTAAATTCACAAGTTATCACAAGTTGTTACTTCTACCGACTGTAAAGGAAACATTTTTTAACCCCATTCACACCTTGTTGTCACATGAGAGTCACAGAGGTCAAACATGGGTTGTAATGGTCACATGGCAGGTCATGTGAGAGCCATCAGATGTCAAAAGATTTACAGCGTGAAATGTTGTGATACCACTTGAGAGAAGATGTCAGGACAGCAGTTTAAGTGGTTGGTAAGTGGTATCACAGACCCACCGCTGCCTCCCCCACTGTTCAAGGACAGTCTCCAGTTTCACATGTGGCATCCGTCACTCTTCTTTCAAATCTGTAAGGCGTGTATTTTGTGTTGTCGTCTGGCTAATGTGGCCATGTGTTTGCAAAGCCTTAATCTGTTATTCACGCTGCCTTTCACAGAGTTCATCTTTTTCCATGAGGATTTTCCCCTCCTGGATTTTTATCTTGACCTCCATAAATCCCGACCAAAGGCTGCTGATCTCTAGAGGTAATTCAAAGCTCTTATTTCTCCATCGTCCATGTGGCAGAGTTGTGGGATGTACGCTGGGAGACTTCAGTGAGCCCACAGTGAAGCTGTTTTTCTGCCTGTTGAAACCTGCCTTCTACTTTAAGTAGGTGTTCATACAAGGTCACGTAGGGCAAACACCTGTTACGGACTGAGATCTGTGTTGTTTTAAGCCGTAGCAGCTCTTAATATGCAATGCATTATGTGTTAAAGTACCCTTACATGTAACATGTCAGGACAGGACATCGTGTTCATCACTGACCAGTTCAAACCCACAGACCTTTGCCGATGAGATAGTGCTGTTAGCAACTGTCAGTGTCCCTTTTCAGGTTTTAGTCTGTGATCTCTTTTGCAGAGGGTTTCTTTGCTGTTTCATAAATATAATTAGCAGTCAGACACTTACTAATTACAGTATAGCAAACTTTTTTTGAGCACAACAGTGGCTACTGGCTTGGTGTGATATTCTGGTCCTTGTAAATCTGTGATAAAACCCTCATTTGGTCGGATGGGTTGCAAACCTGACTTGCTCCTCCTTTGCCTCCACCGTGTTGTTGTTACAGAGATGTGATTATGTAGCTACGTGATTTTCTTCTTGGCTACCAATTCTCTCTCTGTCTGGGTAAGTTACCAATCAGAGCGGTTCGTTACCCACTTTGCTTGATGTCTCGGAGCGTCACACTGTTTTCCCCCATCTCCAGGTTTCCTCTCTGCTGTTTTAGTGTTACTGGCCTGTGACCGTAAAGTGTTTAGCTTTGTTGCTGCCTCTCCTTTGCTATGCTCTGTTGAGCTAGAAGTAAGGGTGTATGTTGGGTGAAATCAGAAGGTTTCTCTGATGACAGTCAGATCTTTATTGGTGACATCTGGAGTATAGTCAGTGAGCGATTTGTGAAAAAAAACAGAGGGAGGGACATTTTCCAAAAAATTTGATGTGTAATGCCATCTTCTGATCTGATCTTGAACAACTTTGAATTTTTTTTTTTTTTTAATTTGTTTGAAACAACCGTCTCCAGCTCATTAAAATTACGCAACAAGAATTTTATTCTAACATCCAACAGTAATTATATTCCAACATGCACCATGACCATAAAGTGGTAGAAGAAATTCACATTTAATCATCCTGGTCCAGAGGCAAAGTGCACCTAAAGCACCCACTCACACCTGTGTGGGTTCCGTGATGCTGGCTGCTGGTTGTCTTCGTTATTTGTCCCACCATCTCGGCTATTCGTAACTTTTTCTGTTGATTTTTTGCTACAAAAAAAAAATTCCGAAATGTGCTTTTGCCATTTCATATCGATAATCACTTTCTACAGCTGCCAGCAAACTTCTACAGTAAGCTAACTGTCATTGTATAATGACAACTAACTTGACACTATTAGGAACAAATTATGAAACTGGATTTTGTGTGTCATTCCAAGCGTTATCATCGCTACTGCAACATAATATGAAAATTCAATCTACTCGTGATTCGAATCCAGACATTTTTTTTCTTAAATAGCGTGTGTTATTTATCAACTTGCACCATCTGCTGGCAAGAAATGAAATGCATTTGATGTAGTCTGACTGGGGATTAAAGCTGAATGACCACTGGGGGGGATATCAACAATTCGCACCCAGAGTACAGTGTCACTCCTCTGATTTGCAGCATTAGTGGAGATGTGGACTTGTTTCACTCTGTCATTTAGGTGTGTTACTGAGGCCTAGACGTACATATATTGTTTGAGTTGATGTCATGTTGTTTTTTTAGCTACCAAGATGCCAAGTGCACCAGACGTCAGACAGGGTTGTTTTTTGTTTGTTTGTTTGTTTTTTTTTGCATGTTCACCTTTGCTTCTTGTTTGTTGCCAGGCACCACATCATATATCCCACACAGAAACTCTGCAATACCAATGCTGTGAAAGCTATGGATATTAATAGGAGAAACTAATCTGGAACATGGTGCAAGAAAGGGTTAAAAATAGAGATTCACACGTAAATTGGGAGTGTTGTCAGGTATGCTTGTGCTATTTCCATTCCACTCACCCTCTGCTGAACTTGACATTAAATCAATTGCTAATTAGCATGCAGATGTTAGCATTTAGCTTAAGTACAGCACCACAGAGCCAATCACATGGCTGTATACATTTATGCAAGGGTTGTTGTTTTGTTTTTTTTTAAATCCACCATTATTTGGAGGTGCTTTTGCATTCCTGCACTATTCTCAGGCAGCAAAGTGTAAACATTCTCAGTCATCCTGGTTGCAAGATATCTAAACAAATCTTTGAACCATTCTGGAGACACAGGAAGAGCTTCACAAGAGCAGTTTCTTAGAGATAATCAGAAAATCATGAATGTTTATAAGCCTTGGGTAGCACAGCAAGAATATAACAGCCAATAATGCAGGTAGCAGTTGCTCTCCTAAAGTGATTACAATATCTGACAGCAGGAGAGAAATAATGCTATGTTCTCCCTGCTTTTCACGCTGTGTTTTAACCACCTGTAAATGTTGTCAGCAGATTCAGTTTATTCATCTGTTTCCCAACAAACTGGCAAACGTATCCACTGATGATTAATATCACTATGCCCTCCTTGTATCACGTAGAGTATATCTTCAGTGCAGCCCAAAGAGAGCCTGTAAGTCAGAGTATGTTGAGGCCAAGCAGAACCTGTTTCATTGTATGTTGTTGTGAGGGAGGATCTCATGCTAGCAGCAGGGAGAGGAAAAAGTGATGAGTTTTGAGGGCTTATGTGTTTGTTCAACACTTTGAGAATGGGTGTTTTTTTTCTAAAAGTAAGGAAATAGAAAAGGCACCCTGTGGTGTTAATGTTGTTTTGTTCACATTCAAATTTCTCACCTAAATTAGTTGTGTGAGCTTAACAAACAGGTTGCATCCTTGTCCCAAAACATTCAAAACACCTTTTTAGATGGTGTGTTACCTGCATTGTTTGCATCCTCAACATATGCTTGATCTTTAAAGGACATCAGCAGCTTTAGCACCCTCTGCAATAAAAAATGCAAAAGTTGATGTTTATCCATGCAACCAATACGAGGACCTCCTTATTGTCACACTGCTCTACTGTACAGCACCGCCAATGATCAAATATCCACCAAGCTGAGAAGTTTTGAATTTCAGATAATGGACCAAGACAGTTTTTATGTTTTGATTGCATTAGAGATCCTTAGTGATATAACTTTAATGTTGTTTTCTTTAATTTGCTCTCAGTAGATCGATTGTGCACTTTTGTTCTTTTCCAGTAGCCAGAAACTCACTCAAGCCTTTTCCTCCTCTTGGGGTTCACTGTATATGCTGTACACAAAAAACAGGGAATAATGAAATAACAAGCTCACAGCTTTATTTCAGCACACATTGTCTATGCCAATAGATGAAAACTCATAGGGTGGGGAGGTATTTTTAGCATCATGCTTATCCTTTCCTCTCATCCTCCCTCCCCTGCATCTCTCACTCTCACTCACAATGTCTTTGTCCCTGTCTTTTGCATTCATCTTATGCCATTTCCCCTCTCTCACTCAGGCTTTTTGCTTCTATCTCAGCTGGATATACCAGACGTCTCTTTAATTCGACACACTAATGTAATTCGCCTTCTCTATAATCATCCATTTTCCTGTTTTCATGCCCTCTCCCCGAACTTAAGACACGTCTTGTGGATTCTATTTCACAGCAGTACACCAGACTACATCAGTTTCCATTTCATTTATTCAGTGTTTGTTTAGAAACCCCCTGCTGGTCTGCTATGAATCAACATTGCTTAATAGAAGTTGCTCTCGCTGACCAGGTTAAAGTAGATAAAATTACGCATGATCTGATAGTACAGTTTAATATTAATGTCCTGAGTCCAATGAAAATGAATTGTAGTTCATGTGGCAAAAGTTTTTATTTCTAAAATATTACTGAGGAGCATTAAACCCACAGGCATTGATCTTTAGTCTGCCTGACACAAATAACTTCTAGCCAGAGATTCTCTAACGTTTGGTTTGAAACTGTGCTTTTTTTGTTATTTCAATAGAATAAAGTTATAGTGCTTGTCTTTTTTCTAACTAAACACTATTCAGAATTCAGTGATTGGGCTTATTTCTCCTTCTCTGCATTGCCTTGTTACATTAGGAGATCTCTCACAATGTTTTATTAATCCTCTTTTATAAATTCTTCAAATAAATTCTGCCTGAATGTTATGAACTATTTCTGGTAAAGAAGATGGGAACAGTTTGAGGTTATTAGGAGAAAATCCAGTTTTAATATCTGCTTTATTTAATAAACTACAGCTTCTTGGTTTGCTGGATTGACTGTAGTCTCACATAGCCAGCAGTACTGTGCCAGCTCTGAGGGTGTGTGGGGTGTGTGTGTGTGTGTTGGGGGGGGCGGGGGGGGTTAATTCTCTGGAGGGCTCAAAATGTGAAGAGAAAAAAAATGTTGTTTGTGTGTCCTCCAGGGATCTAAAGGGGAACCAGGGGAAGATGGACCTCTTGGCCCTCCAGTAAGAGTTACAGCTTGTGAATGCTGTTTAGGGGGACACTCCACTGATTTCACACATGAAGTGTTGCCCTCATAGGAAGTTCTCCTGAGCCTGAAACAACGTCTTGGCTTGGAAGGGACTTTTTTACAAATGATGAT
>JAPXVT010000003.1:12620083-12631420 GCA_029823135.1 Acanthurus reversus | reverse complement strand
GAATAATTTGCATTAGGAGTACTTTGTTTTTCTTTTTTTCTTTTTTTTTCTTTCAACAAGTGCATTTTATGTTTTTGGCAGGAGAGGGCAACAGTGATCCAACCAAACTGATGGAGGCTCTGCAGAAGAGAGTGAAGAGGCAGGAAAACCTCCTGCAGAAGTGCAAAGAAGTGATGCGTACACACAAGGAGCGCAGCGCCCAGCTGAGCACCGAGAATGAAATTCTGCAGGAGCAGCTCCAGGAAAGACTGCAGGAGCTGGAGAAGATAAAGGTGGCTAATCTCTGTGTTTGACTAAGGTCGTACTGTTGCACAGGAACATTTTTCATTGTTTTTCACAACACATAACTACTTACCACTATAAGATATTTTGACTACAGTCAAATAACCTGATATTTTCAAGCAATTTTTTGAAGATGACCACTTGCCAGACATTTATGTGGCAGTAAACTGCAATTACAATGTCATTTGATTAAAATGGGGCTGAGCGGAGTTGCAGGAAAATGACTGGCCAGCGTGTTTAGGGTCATTAATGCTGTGCTGCAAAATGTCTGCCAGCGTCTTTATGGTCCACTGATAATGTGACTTCATTATCTCCGTGGCGCAGTGGTTTGCTGTGGTTCTCAGAGTCCCATCATCCAAATTCTCTGGCTGAGCTCCAGGACCAGGGTTCATGTCAGTGTGACATGACTGAATCGTTGTTTGCATTGATTTCAAAACATTCAACTTCAGTGGTATGACCGCCTTGTGTAGCTTGTTCATAGCTGCTCTGATGTTTTGCAGCATCTGCATTACTTGTTTGTTGTTACAGAGATCTTGTGATAACGGACAGCTTGCCTCTGACTGCACGTTGATTTTTCATCCTTATGTCGTGTATTGAATCTGCAATTCTTTTTGGGAATAGGGCCTTTCCTGTGTCAGGAAAAGCAGAAGTTAACAGGCATTTGGCCCTCTTTAAGCAGCATGAAGGAATCCTGGAAGTGCTGGGCGGACTGTGCTCGTCCCCTGCCTCAGACAAATATCCCATAAAACAGACCATCTGTCTGTTCCAGACCTTCAGCTTAGGGACTTTAAATTTTCTATTTTCAGTCTTGATGACAGAGCATTGTATGTATATCAGCAGTAGAATTATATTCTTGTAAAATTTTTTCCAAGGCGCTGTTAATCTAAAAACTGTGTAATGCCTTGTTACACACAACTGAGAAATAAAGTTAGCCCGGCATTTTCTGTTTAGTAACCACTGGTTACACAGCAGTGGCATAAAGACATAGTGATGACATACCACTGCTGCTGAGCTGGGCTGTAATTTGGGTCAACTTGTTGGTTTAGCTGGACTTGCATACGCTGTCTGGTCATTTGTTTTGTGGGCGAGGCATCCTGGGTGGTGCAGCAAACATTTTGTAGTTATCTGACTAAAGCATATACAGGATGTGAGTCCCAGCATCAGAAACGGCCCTGTGTAAAATTAAAAATGTAGTTTTATCAACAGTTGGACATAAGTAACATTCTCATTTGTAAATCTGTCAAATGTTTTATGTTTGTAGGAACTTCACACAACAGAAAAGTCTAAGCTGATCACTCAGCTGCGCGATGCCAAGAACCTCATTGAGCAGCTGGAGCAGGACAAGGTGAGTGTTTTTAGCTTTAGTCACCTATTTACTGAACATCCTGAAGAGTCAGTTGTATTGGAAAACTAGACCTTTTTTTATACCCTGCCACTGAGTGAAGAAGTCACACACCATAAGTCCCATATTGTTCCTCTTAAACTTTGACCCCAGCTCCGCAGGATGGACGGCAGCTCACGAGATGAGCGTGAGGAACGCTGAAAGCACTTAAAGTCAAAACCAATTACACACACAGGGTTTGAGCTAAGGCATAAAATCCAGAGATAGTACTCATCGAATCAGTGTCAATTTCAGTGTCATTCCATCTGCTTTGACCATACAGTAATAAGAAATTGATTTTCTTTTATGGGCTGTTGTCTTTTAGGGAATGGTGATTGCTGAAACAAAGCGTCAGATGCATGAAACACTGGAAATGAAAGAAGAAGAGGTTGCACAGCTACGCTCTAGACTCCAGCAGGCTACTGCCCAGAAAGAAGAGTTACAGGAGCAGAAAGAAAAAGCTGAGAAATTAGGTGAGTGGACTCCACTTTTGAATGTGTACGGAAACATTTTGTTTGTCTGTGTATTAATGTGTAATATTGTCTTTTTTGATTTTCTTTCTTTTTTCTAAGCATTTGAAGAACTTGAACGGGCACTTGGTGTAGCTCAGAGGGCAGAGGAGGCCCGAAAACAGCTGCAGGTTCAGCTGGAGGAGCAAGTGAAAGAAGTTGAAAGAGTCAGTGAGGAGGAGAGGAAGGCTCTGCAGCAGAAGCTCACACAAGTCAAACAGGAGGTTGTCGAAATCATGAAGGTCAGGAAGTAACTTCTGCTGAATGCAAGATTATTTATTTTCATTCAGAAGAATTCAGTAGTACGTTAAAATTATTGGGATTACATTATCAGTCGACTTTTTTTAGTTAATAGGTTTTTTTTTTTGCAGTGCAAGGAAGTTTATTATTTTTATTTAATTTTCTTTTTTATTTGTACACTACTTACTTTGGATGCATTAAAGATCTTTACAATATATGTTGTGTGAGAACAGGGAAAATCACAATATAAGTCAGATTTTTAATTGTTATTTAACTTATTATTTTATTATCGTTATTAGAAATCCGCAGAGGAAAGGGTGAACGATTTGGAAAGACTCCACAGTGAAGCCTTGGCTGCTAAAGAAGAAGAGATGAGTGCCAAAATCAACAAAGCTGTGGTATGTGGCAAAAGTTTTCAGTCACTCAGTCTCACATAATCAAGTAAATCAGATGAAAAACAACCACCTTCAGATTTTTATTTAAACACTGCTTGTGCCTCTCCTCTTCAGGAGCAATGCAAAGAGGAGTTTGCCCAGTTAGCCAAGGAGAGAGAACAGCAGGCCTCCCTCGCTCTGGAGGATGTAGAGCTGCAGAAAACGGCTCTGAGGACAGAAGCTGATAACAAGGTTAAAGAAATTCAGTTGGACCTGGAGGCTGCAAGAACTGTAGGTTTTTTTTTTGCTTTTTAAAAAAGCTTGATAGTTCCATGTTAACGGATAAATAAAAATTGATCGCTTTTATTTTGTAAATGCTAGGCTCAAGTGGAATGTGCACACACTAACACACATACAGATGAGAAGGGCCTTAGATGTGGATGAATGTTACTCCTTATCTTAAAGTAATTTCACATGAAACAGGTTTAGATACAAGTGCTGTGATGGTGTCTTCAATTTTTTTTAATGTGAAACAGGCTGTTCCGCAGAAATACCGCACACACCTCATCACTCCTTGCCCTCGAAGCTTTGAATAGTTGGTGATAACCGATCAGTACAGTCCCAGTGTTAAAATATTTTAACTATTGATCATTTGTTTCTATTGTTTTCTCCAAATTCTGTGAAATTTTTAACAATAGTAACTTTGTAGAAAAATTTAACAACCTACATGCATGTATGTGTTTGCAGAGAATACTGGAGCTGGAGAGCTCTCAGGAGAAAATTTCACAAGATGGATCAAGTCTGTCCCAGGAACTTTCAAGTCAGCTGCAGGAGCTGAAGGATAAACACAAAGTGCAAATCTCTGCATTAGAGGAAAAGCACCAGGAGCAGCTGGAAAAGCACAAGGGCACCCTAACCCAGCAGCATAATGCTGCTCTCGAGGAGCTCAAGGAAAAACACAGAGCTGAAATGGAGACCCTTCTGAAAGATAAAGAACTGCAGTTCCAAGCACATATTGAAGACATGAACCAGAAAACTTTAGAGAAACTGGATGCAAAGCAGGCAGAGCTGGAGGCAGTTTCCGCTGAGCTTTCTGAAGCTTTGAAGAGTAAAAAGCTTCTGGAGGAGAAGCTGGTGGCTGCTGAAGAGGCTCATAGTTTTGCTCAGCAGGAACATGAGAAGAGGTTTCAAGATCGGGAGGCAAAGCACAACGTAGAGATTGCGAATATCAAACAGGAGCATGAGCAGTCACTTGGAGGTATAGAGAAAACTCTGAAGGAGGAACTAAATGCGTTGAAGATTGTTTTGAGGGAAAAGGAAAAAGAAACTAAAGAACACGTGCTCAGAGAAAAAACACTGGAAGAGGAATCACAACAGTTAAATGTCAAGGTTAAGGAAGTGCAGGAGCTGCAGCAACAGTTATCACAGTCCCAGCAGGAAAATGGAAGCCTGAAGAAATCTAATGCACAGTTAAGTAAGATCTCAGAGGCTCTTGACCAATGTAAGAAGGATTTGACAGATATGGAGCATCAGTTGGAAGTTGCAAAAAATGACTGTCAACAAAAAGAGGAGTCACTTAAAGAACTAGAGCATCAGTTACACCAAAGCAGAAATGAGCTGTCGGAGCAGCAAAAGTCACTTACAGCAGAACTGAACACTAAGCAGGAAGAGCAAACACGTCTCAAGAAACAGCTGGATGACGAAAAAGCCGCTCATGAGAATAAGATGAAAAGCACTATAACTGAGATGGAAGCTAAGCTGAAAACACAGGAAACAAAAATGGAAAAGTTCAAACAGAAGGCCAAAGACATGCATGAGAGCTTTAAGAAAAAGCTTCAGCAGAATGAAGAAACCATGAAGAAGGAACTTGAAAAGAAGGAGAAAGAGCTTCAACAGAAAGAGCGACAAGTTCAAGAGAAAATAGTGGAGATGGCCCAAAAAAGTTCGCAGGGCCTCAGCAGTGCAGTGTCAGAGCTGCAGGCCAACCACAAGGAAGAGCTGGAGAAACTTCATGACACCCACAAGCATGAGACTGAGGAGCTGGAGCGTCGTTGGCAGGAGAAGTTAGGACAGCAGGAGGAAGAACTGACAGAGAAACACTCGCAAATACTGCAGGACAAGACTCAGGAACTGGAGGAAATTTCCCTGCAACTTAGCAGGGGAAAAGAGGAGAACTCACAAATGTTGAGTGAAATGAAAAATTTAAAGGAGGACCTTGCAATTCGAGAAACCACTGTGCAGAAGCTGCAGGAGGAGCTCAATGAAGCAGCTGTTAAGCTTGAGAGTCTGTCCCAGGCTGAGGCTTTGCTTAAAGAGCAAATGGAGTCAGTGGAGAGGAACCTTAACCAGGCTTTGAACGAGAGAAACTCCCTCCAGGACCAGCTTAACACAACTAATGAAGAGAACAGAGAGAAGTTAAAGACCTTGTCAGATAAGTTGGAGAATACAGAGATGCAACTTCAAGCGCTGGAAGGTTCCCGAAGTAAGGAGAGTGAGGGCTTGCAGAAGCAGCTTGAAGAAAATGTCAGTGAGCTTCAAGCTGTAATCAACACTAAAGAAGAAAGAATTTGCACTTTAGAGGAGAATCTCCACCAGCAGAGGGAGGAGAATAAGAATCTATGCATATCATTAGATCAGATGACTGCTCAGGTAAATGCTCATAATGAGCATGTCAAAGCCTTAACACACGAAAAAGAGACTCATTCTCAATCTATCAGAGAGAAAGCTCAGAAAATTGAGGAGCTGAGTGAAGCAAACAGACACATAACAGAAAATATAAAAACAAAAGAGTCACACATTAGTGACTTGGAAAGCATCATCAGTGACTTGAAAAACCAGTTAGCAAGTAGCATAAACGAAAAGGAGGAAGCCATAAATCAGATGAACCAGCAGTATCAAGAAGAGAGACAACAGGCTGCTGAGTCCATGAAGAGATTAGAGCAGGAGAGAAGTTTTGCCATCGAGCAGGCAGATGTGCTCAGAAACAGTCTGTCTGAGTGTGAGAACAAAGCAGAAACCAAGTTCGCGCAGAATGAGAACACCATCACATCTCTGCAGACCAGGCTTGAGGAGCTGGAGCGAGAAATCTCCGAAAAGAACGAAGCTCTGCAAAGGCTGACAGCTAGTATTGACAATCAGTCCATCAGCAAGTCAGAGATGGACCAGGTGTTGAGTGAGAAAGAGCAGAAGGTCAGCGGACTAACCTCAGAGTTGGAGAGTTGCATCAGTCGACTTGGGGAGTTTGAAGAACAGTTAGCCTTAAAGACAAAGGAGTGCGAGCAACTCGCAGCTGAGATAAAACAACAACACAACATCAAGGAGAATGAAAGGAGAGAGCTGGTAGAGCAGCTGCAGCAGGCCCAGATGCAGTGCACTGCAAACAGTAATTTGGAGCAGGAGTTGGTAGAAAAATTACGCTCCCTTGAGGAAGAAAACCTTAAGTCTAAAGACAAGCTCGAAAGTCAGAGGGAGGAATTCGAAAAGATGAAAGATGAAATTATCAAAAGCAAAGAGGAGAGTCTGAAGGCAACTGAAGAGCAGTTGTCTGCAGAGAGTGCTCGTAAAGTATCCGAGCTGAAGAAGAAAGCTGAGCAGAAAATTGTTCAGATTAAGAGACAGCTGACCTCGCAGCTTGAGGAAAAAGAGCAGAAGATCAGTGCTCTTCAGATCAGCCTGGAGGAGATCAAGAGCAAAGAAACGTCCAGCAGACAACAGACAGAAACATTAGAGGAGAAAACAAAAACACTCGAGGAGGCTCTTGTTAAGCTTAAGGAGGAGCAGGAGAAACAACTTGAAGAGATTCTGAGTAACGAGAGACTCGAGAAAGAAAAATCTTTAGAGGAATTGAGAAACATGTACGAAGAGAAGCTGTCCTCGCTTCAGAGAGATGTAGCACAACAAGGGCAGGTCAAAGAAACTGAATCAGCGTTACATGAAATTGAGGCAAAGTTTAAAGAGGCAGAAGAGCAAAATAGAAACCTTCTTGCAGAAATAAATCGCCTTAAAGAAGAAATATGCGAGAAAGATGCTCAGCTCGATCAACAGCAGGCAGCTATTAAGCAGGTCCAAAATCCATCACAACCTGAGGCTGAGACAATGGTGAAATGTAGCAGCATACAGCAGACCGAGAGCATGATGGAAAACCACTCTGTGATGGATGAAGAGGACGGTGGTTCTCTGGAGACTCTCAAGAACAATCTGAGTCAGGTGAAGAATGAGAAAGAGAAAATCCTCAAGGACTTTTCCAGGCTCCAGAAAGACATGCGTTTACTGAGGAAGGAGCATGAACAAGACCTCGAATACGTGAAGAAAGAATTATCAGAGGAGCACGAGAAAAAGCTGAAGTAAGTTTAGAATGTTAAGTCGTTACCAATCATTTATAATAACTGAAAATTAAAACTAATCTACATTTATAGACAAGAGGTTGCAATAAATTTCTTCTCTGTGAATATTTTAACACATGCTTTGGGTGTTTATACTCATTTAATACATTTTCTTAATGTCTGTTCTAACAGACTGGAGTTGGAAGATGTTGCAATGAAGCACAATTCGGCTATCAAGCAGTTAATGAGGGAGTTCAACACACAAATGGCTTTGAAAGAGACGGAGGCTGATACAGCAGTGAAGGAGACCATTGGTGAGTCAGAAGGTCAGACAGCTGTGTCGTAACACGTTGGAAATGATTCTCTTGTTGTGGTGGAATCACTGCAGTCTTCTTCTTTTTTGGGCACACAAACAACTGCCTTACAGGGGAAAATCAAAGTAAATGAGATCTAAATTTAATGTCCAACAGTAGGGTGGAAAACTGCATGGAAACAGCAATGCGATTTTTTAATCTCAACACTGGCTGGAACAAAATTAAGGGATCATTGCGTTCGGAAACAGTGCATCTGAATTGCCATGTTTCCTTGATTCAGCCATGGTCAAATCATGTCACATTCCAGATGGGATGACTGAGTGGTTTGGAACATGAACACGGGTAATTTTTATGTGATAACTCTGACTTCTTTCCCTCTTTTTCTGGACACAGCGAAGGCCCAATGTGTAGAGGAAGAGCTCATTATTAGCCATCGTGAGGAAGTCAACCAGCTGAGGACGCTGATCACCAAGAAGGAGGACGATTTGCACAGAACTGTTCAGAAATATGAACAGGTCATACAGGTACTGTGAAAAGGTTGACTATCAAAACATCTTCGCCAAAAAATAAGACCTCACTTTATATGTTCACCATAAAAAGGGGATTAACCCCACCCACTATTTGGAAGCTTTCACTAATGGCAGCTATTCTTAGTCTAGGGCTTTGCTTTTTGACATTTTGTCAGACATACCAACAGCCCTGTCAGATAAACTCCCCCCTCTTTGAGAGCAAACATGTTCCAGATGTGCTCAAAGTATTTTAGAAAAGACTTAACTGTTGCTATAATAGTGGAAGTCTAAATAAATCTTTTTGTACCATTTAAAATGTCAATATCTACATTTGTGCTGTTTGACTTAGAGTGACAGAAAGATATTGGTTCTGCTATTTATCCTACTATTTTAACCTATTTAATTATTCAGTGCTTTTAGCTATTTTAACAATTCTGTGTATTACTTTTAGCTAACTTTTTTCAACCCAATTTTTTGTTAATTTGTAGCTATTTCAATCATTTATTCTTTTTTGATTATTTTGAATTATTAAACCATTAAATGTATCTCTTACATTTTTAACTGTTTCAAGCTAACTTGTTTTCATACTCTCTTCAGCCTCGTTTCCCCTGAGCGGTACATTTTGGTTTGATACGGTGCGGTACACAATTATTTGCGTTTCCACTGTCAAAAAGATACTAAATAACCGTACCATACCTGTTTGGTTCTCCCTTTCGTGGGGGTGCCAAAGGTTTCCAAAAGAGTCCCCAGAGGGTGGAGCTACACACACTACAGTCCTATGACTGCAAGCGAGTGTTGTAGAGAATGTTACCATGTACTGGCAATCAAACTGAAATCATAAAAACTTGACTTCTTCATCAATCAGCGTCTGCTGAATCATGTAACTTTGGAGTCAGGTCAGTGATTCTCAACGAACAGTCAGCGTCTGGTAGAAAATTGTCTCTGTTGCTGTCTCCAAACATACTTAAGGGTGGGAGGTCTGAAATAAGACAGGGACTTGACCGCCATTCTTGAGTTGTGATGCTGAGATGAAACATAGGAAATGACTCAGCCTTTTTTTTTTTTTTTTTTTCAATAATTTTCCAGAGTCGAGAGGAGGAGATGGGAGACAGAGTGTGGCAGGTCCAGAAAGAACTGGAGGAGTTGCAAGGAAGGAGCCACGGCTCTGATGAGGTACAAACATTTCTGACCTATATTCACAAGGTCATCAAACATCTGCGATTGATGTCACAACTGGTTGATGTATTGGGGGCATTTTTCCATTTACACAGATGTAGAAGCCTGAAATGTGGCTATTAAAGTCCATTACATATGAGACTGAAGGTTTAGATTAAATTTATGTAGTGATTCTGCTTGAATCATAAGTCACTTCACAGTGACTGCATGAAATCACCTCTTTTCAGCTCCTTCTCCGGCACTTCTGGGAACTGACTGGAGTCTGACGGAAGAATTACTAGTTTTGAATGACAGCCGAGTACCTTCTTTTTGAAAGTTCACATCCAGGTTAGCAGACTTTGCAGTTATAAGTTAGCTTTTACTTTGTCTTGCTTCATAATTGAAGGATTCCGCCTAAGAGCTCAGGGACAATTTGCTTACATACTTTACTCTGATCAGTCTTTCGCCCCAGTGGTGTGGCGACTCTCCAAAGCATGCCGGATCCTGTGAAGCTCGTTTGAATCACTCTGGAATGTTCTCCTCAGGAAACAGAGATTGTGAGGAAGCAGCCAGCTTCAGCCCCTGTTCTCAATTATCATCATATGAGGTGATTCTAGGCCTTAGATTTATACCAGAGCAATATTCACATGCAAGATGTGCATGCTGGAAAGGGGCCAGATAGGACATGCGTACTCCAGAGAGACATCTTACCCAGGTGTTGAGGTGCCATGAGCCCCCCGTACTGATTCCTCCACCTTTACAGTGTGTCCAGATGCACACAAAGAATTACACTGCTCTCTCTGTTGCATTTTTCCCTGGTGAGGTAATAATTTTATGGGTGGATTGTATGGGTTTATGCTCAGGGAGGCTTTTCCTTGCTACGGGCCTCACAAACCATTCTTCATTTCGACAGTGGGTCAGTGTGTCTTTCCGTAGAGACAACAGACACTAGTCTGTGCGTGCAGATGAAAGTAAAAGACCAAACCAGCACTGTCTTTATTTATCTTTAATTACTTCAATCTTCCACCTGTATGTGAATCCCAAAACAGCACACAAAAATATATGATTTATTTAAAAAATAAGAATAATTTCCCAAAATGGTTGGGCACTGTAGCTTTAAGAACACATTACTCCAAAATGAATGTTGTTGGGAGCTATTTTCAGAGGTGGATTAATTTGCGTTTGGTGCATGTATTGTTTGTGTGGGATGATTGGAAACAACAGTGCTTGTGCTTGTCATAGTAAAGAAACATGTCACTCAGTGCATCAGTGTGATTGATGAGTTTTTAATAGTTCATGGACAGCAATGGAGCTCCATGGCACAGACATAATGAGACACATCAGGCTGTAGATACACAATTTGTTTTTATTTTATTTAACCCTCATTTTACCAGGTTAGCCCCACTGAGAATAAGTATCTTTTTTCCAAGGAAGGCCTGGCCAAGACAGTCAGCAGCAAAAAGACAAAGTTCCAGACAGACACAGAGACAAAATACCAATAACAAGCATTAAAATTTGCAATAAAAGAACTTTCTGTGAGCCAAAAGGAGATCTTTAGAAGAGTCAGGAGAGCTAAAAACATCGACATAGTGGAATCTGCCTCGAGATCTTTCATTTTTAATTTAAAAGCATTTAACAAGACTAGTTCCTAAAATACTTCAATTCAGGATATCATGGAATGTCTTCCACAAAAAAAACAACAAAAAACTATAACCTTAAAAAACTATAAAACTTGCAAAAGGTAAACAGTTCATATAAATGCTATTATACCTTTGCTAACTAATGTGTATTTTGTTATTTTCACCCGTACTGCACATGCACCTTTGTTTTTCTTATTCGATTCTAACATCAAATATTTTCCCTTTTTCATCTTTATTTTGGCCCAGATGAGCACCGAAGAACTACAGGTATGTTTGCTGTTCTGTGGAACAAGCTTCACTGTTAGTAAGATTTAGATCATTTATTTCCATCACCACTTCATCGTAATTTTTTGATCAAGAGAAAATGCGTCATTGGCTGATGTGCACATACTGTTTTTTCCACAATAAATCTTCTGATTCTCACTGACATGAATGTTTCGTCTTCCTCAGGCTCAGCTTGCAGAGAAGACGACTTTGCTGAGTGAGGCTCGACTGAAGGAGCAGGGCTTTGTTGAGAAAGTGAGTGTCGAAGCCAATGTGTGTGTGTGTGTGTGTGTGTGTGTGTGTGTGTGTGTGTGTGTGTGTGTGTGTGTGTGTGTGTGTGTGTGTGT
>JAPXVT010000003.1:12534886-12545386 GCA_029823135.1 Acanthurus reversus | reverse complement strand
CTTTCAGCCTCTAAATATCACTTTCCAGGTACTGCCAGTACAGAACATGTAGGATTTTTTAGTTGTGTGTATTTCTGTTTATATTCACTCCTTTATTACTTTGTCTCCATCTTTCCCTGTCTCTGTCTGATGTGGTTCCAGGCCATAAACAAGGGGCCCAGCAGGCTTCCTGGCTCCACTGTGGACATCAGGATACCCAACCGGCTGGCTGGCAGCGGAGCTGACATGTTCCACATCATTGAAACACAGGTGGATGCCAACAGCAGTCTATCAACATTATTTATCTAGCCCGAATCTTTATTTATTAGTTTATTCACCTGCAGGCAGCCACATTTTTAGCTCGTTTGTCCAGCCTACTCCTGTCGGCCCTGCTTCTCTTCATGAGCTGCCTGTGCTCACCTCAGAGGACACTTAAATGTACAGAAAGCTGCAAAGCTGTGGCGTTTCATCATTGCATGGGCAATTTGCTTAGTGTGAGGCACCACTGGGCCAGTGAAACTCTGAAGGAAAGTGTTGATGTTGCTACTGAAGCTGGCTGTCATTTTTTTTCACAACATTTTGCATTTAGATAAAGAAACACAATACTCCCACTGGGTGTAAATGTTTTCTTAACCCTTCCATTGCTCCTTTCATATAGGTAGATCGTAGGGGGGCTCAAGCTGTTAATTGTATTTTCTGTGAATGGGCAGACGGGGTTGCTTGTATCCCACACTCCTTGAGCCCATCTGGAATTACTTTCAGGGGATCAGACAGCTTGCACGAAACAGGAATGGGACACCTGCGGAGCTGGCTACTGCCCTGTACCATCCAAGCCTGGAACCACACATCATAAACACTGTTAACACTGTGTCTAGCCTGTGACACAGCGGACAGTTGCACACTTATATTTTATAGCCAGATATTCTTACATTTTATACAGACCCCCATTTCTTCAGACATGACATACAAGTTCCTGACCGTTGCTCCATATGTTCCAGTTTTTCTGCACAAAATCCCTCAACCGTCATTATTTACTGTGAAAAGTCGGTTCTCGTGAGGGAATTTCACCAGGTTAATGTTAGCGCGGCCCATAATTCTTCACACCAGCAGTGGCAGCAGAAACACAGGACATGAGAGGGCGCAGCAATAAAAGCTCTGACATGCTGGGTGGCAACAGAGCAGACAATGAGGAAGGCCGGAGGAGATTTCCACGTCCAGAGCTTCAGGTCGGACCGAGGAGAGGGGAAAGGGGAAGTGTTCCCTAGGGGGTGGGCAGTAAACCAGACACATCTAAATCACTCCATATGGGAAATCTGTCAGGGAGGGGTACCGGCTTCTTGTTGGGGGGAACTTCCTTTGAGCTCTGGAGACTCCTAACAATAGTGGAATTGGGGCAGTTCAGGTGATAAAAGTGCTTGTGTCTACATTTTTGCTGTCAAACCAGAATCCAAGTTTACCTTTACAGCATTTATGAGAAAAAGGCATTTCCACATGTTACATATACTAATTTAACTCAACCCTGGTATATGTAAGACTTCATTGATGTTCACTGGATAAGATGTAACCCAAACTCTCTCTCTTCTCTCCACCACTGCTGTGCCTCAGGTGGCCGACGGCCGAGGAAACTGCACCCCTCACAGGAACCCGACACCGTGCACCATCCCCCAGGACAGGGAGAGCATCTTCCACTCCATATTTGCCTTCTTCACCAAATCAGGACGCAAAGTCTTGGTAAATACGCAGCCCTCGAATTGCACTTTGACCTCTCAGAGGTCACTGACAGTCACCCCCCCGTGAGGATTCTTGTTTTCTTTTTTTTTTTTAGCCAGTGCAACATCTGTTTATCACACCTCTCTCTCCCACACACTTTCTCCCGCTCTCGCCCCACTCTTCTTTCCTTCTTCTCTCTCTCTCTCCTAAAGGACTGTGACCGGCCTGGAAGAGCGTGTATGACAATCTCTTGCACTCTGGGTCCACAATTAAAAGAAGAAGCTTTGAGCATAGATATAAAACTTCTACTCAACACTGAAATCCTTAAGAGGGTAAGAAACATGTCAGGAGCTTGATAGATTTATTTGCAGGTTTTTATAATTGTAGTTGTTGCAGTAATCTACCTTCCCTCAACCTGCAGGATAGTTCCTCTGTCATCCAGTTTGTGACGAGGGGGAGCGTGCAAGTGAATGAGAGGGCAGTGGAGGTGCCGATGGGCCTGCCAGAGGACATTTCTGTGAGTATGAACTGTCAGTTCACAATGTACATTGTGTGCAGTGCTGTAGTTACCTTTAACAGAATTCCAAAAAAATTAAATTATGGCACACAAAACAACTGCACTGAACAAGGGCCCGACAGATATGTGATTTTTGGGGCTGCTGCCAATACTGATATTATTAAGTAAGAAAAATTCTCATATTCAATGTCTGCCGATATTATATATATAATATTTGAATGTGGTTATCAAATATGTGTGACAAAGATATGAAATGGAGGCAGGATATCTAACAAACTTTATCCCAAACATCAGTGCCCTTCACTTATTGCCAGCAAAATAATGGACCGCCCTCTGCTGGACCTGATTGCACCATTTTAAATCACTAGTCCAAGCGTTTTTTTTCCAGCCTTAAGAAATAGCTTTATTATTGCCACTTATCTGAGAGCATATACGCCGATACCACCATATCCGCGATAGGCAGATATCGGCTGATATTATTGGCAAATTGATAAACTGGTTGGGCCTTACACTGGCGCGACCAATGGTAAAAGGACTGGTTTTCAGGTACAAGGACTTGTATTTGTCCCTACTGGCAAAAAAATAACAAGAAGCATATCTTTTCTATCCGTCGATGCCAAATCAATCAGACTATATTTGAAATTTATTCATTATGCTGTTTATTTTTTAAATTTACATTTTTATTCTGTTTTTATTTTTTCATTGTTTTCTCAATATCTTATTCTTTATCTCTGGTTTATTAACTTCTTTACATCTGTTCTCTTTAATTTTTAATTTAACTTTTTTAATCTTTTTTATTTTATCTTTAATTTTCTCTTTATGCCCTGCCCTTTATTTCTGCATTTACTGTCTTATTTTTAGTAGTCAATAGTAGTTTTACTTTGTCTTCTGAGGTTTAAACATTTGTCTGCTTCCTCTGGTGTTTCCTCTTTGCAAATTTGAGAGACTTCCAGTTCCTGTTTTTATTGAATCCTTTACTCAGAAAGGATTTGGAGAGTATTGTTTTTACTGCATGAAGCAATTTGTTTTACATTGTGTTTGTATGAAAAGTGCTATACAAGTAAAATTTAATTGATTGGTTGATTGATGCAATGGATAGACCATCCACGATGATGTGAGCCCAGAGAACAGCTGGGGATTGTTTGTACACGGTATGGTGGCACTTCTATTGGCTGCTTTTTGGAGTCCTCAGCTGTGCTCAAGGACAGATCCCCCCCCCCCCACTGTTGTTTGCTGAGTGATTGAATGGCCCACCAGATCCGACCTGATGATTGTATTGAGCACCCAGCAGGCTCGCAGTGGGACCTCTCAAGTGATTAGGGTGCTGACCGTGCTGCAGCCCTGCTGACCCTGTGCTTCAGGAGTGCACAGAAATTTCAGACCAGCCATGAATATGTCCATACCATGCCACTCTTTCAGCACTTAGTGAGTGTGCTCATTTGGACTTTCGCCCCTCAAGGTTTTTGTAAACACAGTTACCTTTTCCCCCAGGATCCCTGCTGGCTAGAGTACACACTGCAATATGTAATTTGTGGTCCCTGCTTGTATCACTCACAATAAGCCAAGCTCAGTTTTTATGTCCCTGTCATGAAAAAAACCCTCACATAAATCTACAGGATTTCACTGTAAGGACAAAAGTTACAAACTTACCATCACAGAGCTGAGTTGAACAAGCTTCACCTCTGATCGCACAAGTTCCAAAAGTTAAATTGGGAAAATCAGTTGGACGGCAACGGCCAGTAAAGCTTTCATCTTTTCTGTACACGCAAACGCTTTGGCATGCATAACAACAGTTAGATTCCTGAGCTCAGAGTAAAGGGGAGGTGTTAATGTGGGAAACTATTCAACAGAGATTAATCTCCACTTGTCCATTTGGTTTTGTCTTGGCTCGCAGTTGGCGTCTCATGCCAAATTTGAAGCAGCAAGGACTCACAGTCACTTCTGAAACGTACCCACCATTGTTTGCAGCAACAAATTCTGCAGGATTATCTGACATTTGGAAGTTATTTATACAGTTATTTGCCTTTGTTTAACATCATTAGTATATAAACCCAGTTATGATCCTAGTGAATGTGCTGTTTTCCATTTAAGGCCTGAATGCCGACAACAGCGCAGGTTTAGCTGTGGTGTAGAGTAATGCAATATTTCACTCAAGTCAGACCAGTGTTAATTCAGTGTAAAATAACTTAAACAGTCTGAGTAATTTTGTTGGAAATGACTCATGCACACAAGTATCAAATAGCTTCCAAACTGTTTCGAAGTAGAGCAGCAGTTAATGATCGTTGTTAGTAAATCAAATAAATGACAAAGTACTGTTGCTAGAAAGTAATTTGAAATAATTGTGTTTACTAATTACAATAAATGCAGCATTTGCTTCCCTTCATTGTAGTTGAGCGTTACAGTGTGCACTGGGTTATGTGAACTTAGCTTGCTGTCAGTGACGGATTATTCAGCAGGTCAGTGTTCACTCATGTCATGGGAAATGGTCTAAATAGCTTTTATTTATTGTGAAACCAGGCTATTTTTTAAGGGTTGCCAAGCTTCTCAGAACAGACGAGATAACTCTCAGAATTAGCCTTATTCTGGGCTTCACGGAATAATCAGTTTGAAAGCATGAAGATATAAATTAAGAAAGGGAGTGGATGATATATTATTTTGAACTGCACTGACCTAAGAAGATGAATCGTTGCTGGCATTAAGCACAACAGCATGTAAGGAACTGTGCATTATAAAAACTTGAACGGTCAAGCTGACTAGCTCTCATGTACAGAGCTATAAAATGGCTGTTCTTCATGTTATTCATACCACTGATAAAAGCATTAAGGAAAACGTCTTGTCAGACATTTGGAGAAAATAATAAATACTGTGAGTCTGCAGGGTTGCTAGCAGCTGTGTCTGTACTTAGAAACAGCTGCTAGCATGAGCTAAAGCTAACATCAGCTTGCTAACATGCTCACAGTGACAATGTCAGTGTTGCAATCCAATGTAATGACAAAGTACGGCGCACAATGACATTGCAGACCTACTAGCGACTACACATTCTGATGTTTATGGGTTAGTATATCATGCTAACATTTGCTTAATAGCACTAAACACAAGGATGGTGTTATTATTATGACATTAATGAAAAGTAACCAAAGTCTGCAGGATTTATTCTCTGGAAGCCATGGCTCTCCATGCAAAATCATGGCAATTAAAGACGAGACGTCTTTCAGAATTAGTGTCATTCCGAGCCTCAATTAATCTGTCTAAATGCATGAACCTACAAATTAAAATAGAATGTCGGTGATATATCATTTTGATTTGTACTGACTTAATGAGATAAACACTTGTTGGTAGGGATTAGTCGATATGATATTCAGTATCGGTATTGACCAAAATCACTGAATCCGATATCGGAGAGGGAAAATGTGTAATCCAATCTGATTTATTCGCCAAACTCTCCCACCAATGCTCAATTCAGCCATGCACAACATGCCATAAAGAGAGATGTCAGCACAATATAGACTAGCAGCATGTGTCACACGACTAATTCAAATGGATAGGTTAAGCAAAATGCTTCTATACAGACGTATGATCTATAGCTTTGCTGTTTAAGAGAGGGGAAAAGGCTGCATCAGATTAATATCTGTATTGATATATACTCAATGTTGTCTAATCGGTATCGGACATCAAAAGGAGTATTGAGCTATCACTAGTAACAGTATCCACTGTGTGTAGCTATTTAAAGCAGATTTTACTTTGTGTTCTACATGACCGTTGACACACTGCAATGTGGCGCTGCCAGATTCCTTATAGAATAGCAACAATAGGATTCCAGCGTTAATGACTGCCATTGTTAATGAGGGCACAGTGTGTCTTGAGGGAGTTAATGACAGGTTTACTGGCTCAGAGGTTTATTTGATTAGACACAGAATAGTTTCCCGGCAAACCAGTCTTTCTAACTTAAAGGCAGCACGCAATCTTTTAACCTGCTTGATCAGGCATGATTGACAAATTCTGAAAGACTGACCTCCACCCAACATAGCAAGCCCTAAAAACAGTTCAGCATTGCCACTGGCTGAAATAGCTGGGGAATCTGGGCAAACATGCATTAGGCACTAAGCATGTGCAAACAAGCAGAAAGAGGCGACAAGGGAGAAAAAGTGATGCAGAGACAGACAAAAATGCTAATGTGTGCATACATAAAAAGAATCTGTTCAAATTCAGGTAAACAACAAATAGTTCTTCACCAGTTAAAACATCCAATCCATCTTCCTGTTACGCATACGGCCAGAGTAAGCTTGTTATCTACAAAGACACTTTAACAACATCTCCCCCTCGAAGGTGCTGCCACTGGTGACAAAACACAACACAGGGTTAGCAACACCAAACTCTCCGTAAACCATACAACTGTTGTCGTAATAAACAATCCTTCACATAGGTTCCCGTCTGGGATTAGCTGGAGCTGATGAACAGGATATTGTTGTGCCGCGAGGCTGAACAGAAAACACAGTGTGAGAAACAGAAAGCAGCCACACAGTCTCCGAGTCAGAGACGAAGGCTTGTCCTGAGTGTGTCGATTATAGCAGGAGCATGTTGTCAGCACAACAGCTCCAGTCACGCAGCTCTCACTCATTGTGCTCTATTGTGGGCCGACCACAGAATAATCATGCCCTGCTGCTTCCAATTACATAAGACAATATAATGCTCTTCAAGTCCGACTGGATTCCAGCCATCATGCAAAGTTATTAAGTAAGACCATTTTCAGGGCTCATAGAGCAAAGTTTAGTCACTTCTTATTTATTACTTTGCATGGTTCTACTAGTGCTCATTGAATTTTACACTATTGCATCTGTTCGGTTTAATTTGGAGCATGTCATAGTGATGCTGTTTCTTCCCTTGGTACTGAAGCTGAGACAGATACAGACTCAGCAGCGCTGTTTCAGATGCCTGGCCACAATATGTCGCATTTATTATAAGAAACTGTGATTTCTCTGGTTACAATATGTGAGATGCCTTAAGTATACACAGTGTGCAATTATTGACTTTAAAATTAAAACAATAATTTAAATTTAGTGCACGTTTTGCACTAAATACACAGCCGCTCCAGTGGTCAGCTCATGGCTTCAAGCACAGCCTGCACCCCACTCTTCACTCTCAGAGAACATGCTGTACTTTTATGGCAGAGACGCCCCTCAAGGCAGCACGTGTGTGGAAGACATATTGCATAACTTTTACGAGACTTTCTCTCTTGAGGCTCAGCATGTGTGTGTGTGTGTGTGTGCAGAGGCCAGGTAAATCACTACTAAACCAGTTCGGCAGAAACAGATGTGGTTAGGAAGGAATATTTGTGCACCACTTCTCCTTCGCAGAGAAGAGGTTATATCTTTAGATCTGTGTTGGTAAAGTCAGGTGTGATTGATGTGAGTGACTGATTTTTTTAGTCAGATGTTAAACAAGCTCAACTGATGTCTTCATGAAAGACTACATTGTGGCTTGTATTGAACGATCATGTCATGTTTTTATGTGTGTGTTTGTGCAGTGGTGTCTGCAACTGAGGCCAGTCAGGATCAAGGGAGCGAGAAAGCCAAAAAGGAGGACTGAGTTGGTAAGGGCACGACCACAAACCACACTTTAAATACAGCAGGATCAACTCAGAATTCAGAATAACTGTACATACAGTATATGAATTTGGAAGTGTGTTTAAAATATATTATGGTTGTCTCACTTTATTCTTTATCATCTTCAGAGAGGAGAGATTGACCAAAACAACCAAGACCCCAAAGCTGCCATTCTAAGGCCACTGGAAGAAAAACAAGACAAGAAACAAACTCTTAATTCTCAGTATTGTCTCATCAGTGCTCACCAAACTGTTCACCACATCCATTAATATGCATGGTGCCTTAATAAAATGCAATTTAGGAAAGATCAGGATTTTTCCTACATTTGTAAATACAAACGTTGTTTTTCTACTGAGACCTTATGTGCCTGCAGCCGCATACTGTACATTCAGGCCTATGCAAAGAAGAGGCTCTAAAACACTTCAGACTGGTTAGATGAGACAAGAGGGTGCAATATCCTGTGAAATATGAACTCTTACAGCAACGTGATGAACTAGGGAAGGAAATCCTTGACTGTTTAAAACAGCTGCTTCTGAGGAATACAAGCCAAATACAACTGTGAATAAAATTATGCAAATAGCTCAAGGTGGATGGACAACACGCTGGTTAGGTTTAAAGCCGGTGGAATTACGATTTTTATCAGCTGTCGGAAACTGATTTTAAAGGATCACATGACACTAAAATTCAGCCAAATAGCCATATTTTTGTTTGGTGTTTGCACATTTAATTGCAACCTTTCTAATAAAATGTAATTAATAGAAATGACCGAACTAAATGTTCAATAACAGAGTGTACAGTGTAATACTGATAAGCACTACTGTAAGTCAAATCCCTTTTTCCTTAAAGACTTTTTTTCAAGATTGTTTTATCGGTTTCCACTGAGATATCATGAAAAAATGTTTTTGTTTTTTCTCTCTCTTCATAAAGAAGACACCAATACATGGTGGTGATTTCCAAATGATCAGTCGTGACAAAACGAATCATTGCCAGGTTGAGGATGCAGATGATCAAAGTACTGCATGTCATCTGTGCCATGAAGCCGGTTTGTGCAGCAGAGCTGCTGCTGGCAGATTTTCTTCCAACTGTAATTTAAAGGCATCATTAGGCCGGGCAACGCTGATGTCATATGCACATCGGTTTTGGTTTGAGTGCATTATAAACATGGGTAGAATAGTAAGAGATCACCTAGTGGACATGGTTTTTAAGTTATCAGTAGTAGCTGTGTTTAAATAAAGTGTAAAGTTTTAATATGTCAATTATGTAAGAAGTGATGGACGATGTGGGAACAATTTTTTTTTTCTTTTTTGAGGTCTGATATCTTTTTCATTTTTTTTTCTTCCTCTGTAATTTTTTTCTTCCTCTGTAATATATTCATTTTCTGAGCTTTGTCTCTGATTCCTCTAACCTAGTGTACAGAATAAAGTTTTACTTACTAATAGGCCTACATGTGCTTTATTATGAAATGTGAATGAGTTTCAATGTATGACAACATTTCAATGTTTCGTATTTTAAAAAAAGAAAATGCATAGCACACAGAGAAAATGCAAACATAGACACACATTACAGAGGGCTGAGTGACAGTGACAGTGACACTTTTATCCAAAGGTACAGCACTGACCTCCAAAAGAGTTTATATTCATCATCAGGACCATAACTTCATATTTTTTTGCAGCTACAAAACTAATTTAGGCTGGGTCATTTTGGATAACCAGATATTAAAGAACTTCATATCTGTCCACAAAAATACTTTGTTTGCTGTGCAAAGACACTGAGAATGTTGTCCATGGTAATTTAAATCATGTGCACAAAACACACCCAAGCCCCGCCTCCAATCATTTAAACTAGGTTCATACCTCAGATTCTCATTTCTTGTGTTTGAGATTACACAACTCATCTATTAGCATACTGTAGGCCACTGAACAAATAATGCAGTATGTGAAACTGGAGCACCCATAACATGAATATGATTGGAGTGCTCCAATATGTTCTTTGGATTCTGCCTACGTTAAGGGATCCATTGCATTATTTTTAAAGTCTAAGGTCCAAATCTGAGAGCACCGATTTCCATCTGTGGAGGAGCTGAAGCACAAGACACTCCCTCTTCATGAATTTTCTTTCTATTTTTACATTGCTCTGCATGAGAATCGAACACTAATTGCTTATATTCTGCAGATTGATGTCCAGCCTTCCATGACGTGAGCGAACTGATCCCAGTTACAAAAACTTGGTTCTAGAGTTTAATCATTTTTTTAAGACGTGTTCAATGAGAGAGAAGGTTTATATTTCACTGACTTTTGTTTGAAGTCAAATGAATTACATAACATTTTTGATCCACTCTCTGTACTCATAATTTAAGCCAAAATTTATTAAAACATTGAGAGAGCAGCACTGCTGTGATCGGGGTATCTTTTATATGATTATATGCTCAACTATATAAACTCTGAACTTCACTTGTCAGCCTAGGGAAATTGGAGGAGGAGTTTGAAAGGAAGTTTAACAGCCTGCCACAGTATAGCCCAATGACATTTGATAAGAAGGGGACTGCTGTCACAAAGAAGAAGAAGACTGACAGCTCCGCTGTCCAAGAGGAAGTCTGTAAAGCTGAGAGGAACATCTAGCCTTTTCCCCCGGGGCTTTTGTAGCTCTGGGTGCACTGTTTTCGTGTTTCAGAAATGGCGTAGGAACTTTTTG
>JAPXVT010000003.1:12505042-12516911 GCA_029823135.1 Acanthurus reversus | reverse complement strand
AAAGTAAAAGTACTCCGCAAAATAATGGCAGCTGGCTGACATTTTGCTACGTGGATGGTTAATTGTGGCCGATATTGGCCTATTGCAGATGTATGGGTATCAGCACATTCGTTCCCCAATAAGTGCCGATATTAAAAGTTTTTTAAGGCCGAAAAAAATTCTAGGACTAGTGTTTTAAAATAGTGTTATCATGTGATTTGTCCAGCAGAGGGTGGTCCCTGATTTAATTGGTAATAAGCAAAGTGCTGACTGTTTGGTGCAATGATGTTTGGAATGCAGTTTGTTAGATATCCTACCACCATTACATATCTTTGCCGCATGTATTTAATAACCACATTCAAAATATTATATATGGAATATCAGCCGATATATCGGATATTGGAATTTTGTTACTCCCTAATATCATTATTGGCATCGGCCCCCAAAATCCCATATCGGTTCAGCCCTAGTAAGGAGCATTCTGCTGTTGTAGCTGCTCAAAGTGGGGCTCATTACAACTACTAAACATACAGAGCAGGTACTTTCACCCAGTGTTCTCATACAAGGGATCGAGTCCCTTCAATGAGCCACAACATAAGTCTGCAGGGTCATGACTTAACTAACTTTGGGACATTTAACCAATCTTGCTTTTTGTGAAATGTTGAATAATTTGACCTTTCTGGGCATGAAATAGTAATCTAAACAAACCCATCTCAAAAATTTTGTGGGGAAATGTCTGTTTGTAGGGAAGCGCTTACAACTTGTGGACATCTAAAATGTGACATTAGCGTCAAACCAGATAGTTTTCTTGAAAGAGATTACAAGCCAAAATGTTGAAAATCATGGATTAATTCATCTGAAGTTGTTGTAATGCATAAGCCTTTGTATTATGTAAAACATTAATCTGAAGTAAACAGTAACAACAGCTGTAAATCAATTCAGTTTAGCAAAAAGAACAATATTGGCCTCTAAAATGTAATGGAGTAAAAGCATTTAAGAGACAGAAAATGGAAATACTCCTATTTAGTAACTCAAAACTGTACTAAAGTATCACAAGTATCATTAGCACATGCACTTAGGTACTTCTCACATCTGGCTACAACACTGGACACGTTACGAAGTGTATGCGGACTGAAAGAGGACATTGCAACTGATGTGTGACTCTGAAATATTATAGCTCATGTCTTTATTTCAGATATTCATGATAAAATGAACGTGACCGGCATATGTGTTGTTAAAATGTCATACAGTATTAACTATAACCACCATACTGACAGGAAAAAAAATAAAGCATTGTTCTTTTAAACACTCAAAACCAGACTGTACACGTAATACAAAATAGGTGTTTACAATGTGACTTATGAAAACAATAAAAAAGTATGTAGCTTAGTTTCAGTCAAGCAAGGATAGTTCACTCAAACAGACACAAAACCGTCAAAAAATACAAACTGCCCAGCATGATGTCACCTTTGTAACACACATACCCCACATGAGTTCACCTGGAGTCTACTCCAACGAAGTTCAACATGAAATATAGTCATAAAGGTCATATTTGTATCATATACATATTTGCATCTCTCTTTGTATAGTACACTTAATTTCCTTTCATCTGATTTTTGATTCTGATATAAACAAGTGAAAGACAGTCTACCCACTACTCACAGGCTTGTCAGGTTTGTCATGTTCAAAGACTATTACAAATCAATTTAAGTAACCAATATTATTTTACTTAATTCACTGTCATTAAAAACTAAGTAAGCAAGCTAGAAAAGCCTACAACACTCACATTACATCCTCAAATATTTAGGCCACGTAAAATTTAAAAACAAGTCCAGTAATGTACAAACAGAAATTGAATGGCTGCAATATTGCAAAATAATGCAATTCTTCCTAACTAAGCAGAAAACTGTCTCATATTGCACAAACATTTCTGTATGCTAGCTTATTTGCAGCAAATCTGATTTAACAAACACAACGCTGTAAAAGGGATAAGCAATCGATAACTGCATACAAATTTTTGGCAAGGAGTAGATAAACGTCTCAATGTCAGCACATGTACTCTGCGTGTGTGAGTGCCTCTGTGAGAACATGCAGTAAAAAGTACCCGCGGGTGTCACAAACTCATATCAAGGTGTGTGGTAAAAAAAAAAACGCAAATGTTCAAGAAAACATCTGTCGACTCGTTGCAAAAAAGAAAACCCTTGTAAAAAAGTGAGCACAAACATAAAAATCTCTTAATATAAAAGTGTCTTGAAATAAATAATACAAAAGTTCCCAGAACTGTCATTTGATCCATCACATCACACTTTCTCTCTGCATATAGTGTATGAATGCTCTGTTCTACTGAGTGTAATGCCTGGAATGACCTCATAGTTTACTAAACAAGATATGGGTCAGTCCTTAGTGAAAACACAACATCTTTTTTTTTTTTGATTGTTTAAAACGTACATGAAAACTACAAGATTTTAACACACTTTCAAAACACACATTTCAGTATTAATATGATTATGTTAAAAGCAACTATACACTGTGTCTGTGCACATATCGAGCATCATCTCCACACTGACAAATGTGTGCTGCACTAAATAGTATGTGATTATTTACAGGATCTTTTATATACAGACATAAATAGGTTTATTTAAAGCTAAAGAAGAGGGTTAATGGAGTCTACTGACAGAAAGGGGAAGCAGTGGGATCAAAAGTTTTGAACACATCTTTAAGTGTCCTGTCGTCTGCCTCCTCCTCTGGATTGTCCGGTTTTGGTTCTCCCTCCGTTTCCTCCTCCTGTTCCTTCTCCTTCTTTTCCTCTGTCTCTTCTTGTGTTCCTGTAGAGCCCTGTCCTCCAGGTTTGGCCTGCCTGGGGTCAGTGTACTGGGGTCGGATGAGCCCAGCCAGTGCCTGGATGGGGAGATTATGAACGGCAGGAGGCTTGACAGGTGATGCAGGAGGCACTGTGGGAGAACCGCAGGGTGGAGGCTGATCTGAGGCAACGTCTGTGCTTTTGGCATCTTCAAAAGAGCTGCTTCCTTGGGTTGGTGAGAGTGACGGCGGAGGTGCATTGTCTTTCTTTTCTGGGTGTTTGAGAATTCCCGCCTTTTTTGGAGGCTCAGGTTGCTCCTTCTGAGGCTGCTCAGTCTGATTGCGAGGATCGTACAGACTGATGCCCCCAAGGATCGTTGTGGGACTCTCTAGCCCCCCTCCAGAGGACGCCAGACGAGGGGCATACGGTGGCAGCTTCTCAGGCTCTGGGTTGGCTCGAGCAGCATGAGGTGAGGAGCTAGCATTGGCCTTCTGTAGCCTGGGGTCCACAACACCTCCCCCAGAGGAGGGCTCCTTCTGGCCAAGCAGTTTGCAGTCCAGACTTCCTGTACGCTTGAGTCTGGGGTCCAGGTTCTTCTGCTGACGTGGATCTGCAGGTCTTTCACTGGTGGAACGAGTCTCTAGAGATCCAGAGGACAATCGACTCATACGTTCCTTCAGTCGTGCAGCTGCCAGTCTGGGGTCAGTCGGCGGGGGGCTGGAGACAGGGGGGTGGTCAGGCAAGTTTGTCCGGTTCATCTGAGCGTCTGCAATCAGGGGTGGAAGGGGAAGGTTGATGGAATGTTCCTGTTTGGGCACTAGTGAAGGGATGAGGTCCTCAGGGGCCCACACCACTGTCTGAGCGAAGGCTGGCCGCTGGAGCAGGATGTCCACGCGAATGTGGCTAAACTGCTTTAACTGGCAACGTGGGTCCCGCAGCACCACACCAGGCCCAGCATCTACAGGGATGAGAACAGCTTTGTCTCTGAGCACCCTCTCTCCTTCATCATCCTCATCTCCTTTAGGAGGCTTCTGGGGAGTGGGGTGGCTCTGTTGGCGATGGGAACTTGACTCCATTGGTCTCATCTTTCTGGGGTCTCTGGAGAGCCGAGGGTCTGCAGCTCCGTCTGACTCCTTTTTCATATCTGGAGGTCGCTGTCGAGGGTCTGTCTTCACGCGGGGGTCACTGGGTGGGGCCCTCTCTTTCACAAGCCGAGGGTCACCCAGTGTTTGAGCCATCGGAGCAGCCGGGGCAGGCTTGGACTGAGACTGCTGCATCTCATTCTGTTTCTTTAGGGATTTAAGGATGGAGGAAACACAGCTTCCATCCTCCTCATCGCTGGAGTACCAGTTTGTAGTTTCATCTGCGAATATATAAATATATGGATGTTTAAAAGTTTGTTCTCACAGATCATGTTTATAAAAAATCTCTGCATCAATAGTGTGTCACATCTGGGGCTCATTTCAAAAACCAGGTGTTTTAACTTTCCTGGGTATTACAGGTATTTTGACTTAAGCCAGTATTCTGTGTCTTAAACGGTTGTGGGATTTACTTTATCATAATTAATTCAGCAAACCTGCTTCTTAATCCTTCCACTTACCTCTGTTTGCATTATCATCCTGGCCCTCTGCTGTCTGTGGCTCAGTCCCCTGTGGATTAGACTCTTGTTGTTGTTGTTGTTGCTGCTGCTGCTGTGTCAGGTGTAAAAAGATGGCTTTCTGCACTGCTGCTGGTAAGGACTGCAATTGTGACTCTGCACCCATCTGCTGCTGGAGGTTCTGCATGAAGGCCAGACCTGGGTCTACAAAATTGAAATATAAAACAAAAAGATGCAATTTTGGCAATTTCAGTATGGGATAAAGGGGAATTTACCTTATGGATAACCCCATTAATATTACACTGACCTCCCTGTTGAGCCATGGTCTGGTTTTGGAGGAAGCTGCTGAAATACTCTGCTGGGTTCTGACCCATCGATGAAAAAGGAAAGAGACCTTGCAGCATCTGCAGATCTGGTACCGGAGGGAATGGAGGCCTCTGCATGTTCATCTGAGGGTTCATGGGCCGATTTCCATGGAAGGGTGGGGGCTGACCAGAGGGAATTGGTGGCTGCATTGGATAGACATGTGGTGGATGTTGTCCTGGGGGGCTCTGTGGCATAGGAGGCCCAGTGGGGTGACCCATGGGAACAGGAGATCCAGGGGGAGGAATAGGGGGAGCTGGGGGGCCTGAAGGCACCATACATCCACTCTGAGTTTCCTCTGGGCCCCCACTAAACTGACCATCACCCTGATTCTGGGAGTAGTTAGAACCACTGAAAAATAAAGTGCACAAGGACATTAAGGGTGAGCTCTGGTGTTTCTTATGTGATTACATTTTTTGACTTTGATTACAGATTATTTGGTTACCTCAAAGCAATTTTTTGAGCCAAGTTTACAGTAGGCTGGACCTTGATTTCAAACAGCGAGGGGATCTTCTTCCCTGCTTGGCCGGAGGCTCCATCTGAAGGGCTGCTCTGACCAGGAGTGGGCAGCAATCCCACACCAGGGGGAGGTTTTGGAAGTGGGGCGATTCCCTGCTTTCTCAGATCCTCCAGCTCCAACTCATCCTCGCGGGCATTCTCCTCTTCAGTGTTTATTATCTGAGAAATGAGTCAGAAAGCAAAAAGAGGGCAACTGTTAACCTTTAGACTGGAAACTCTCTCAGCATTGAGGTGTTAAAAAATCAAAAGCACACCTTTTTTCCTTTCATCTTACCTTATCAAGCAACTCTTTAGTCACATCAGTCAAAGCCTCGTGAGAGAATTTGCAGTTGTCCCCTTGGTAACATTTAGCTCCTGTATGAAAGAACTTGCAGGGGTATTCATGTGCAGTCACAGGTTAAGGAACAGGGTTAATTAAAAGATATAATGAGATTTCAGTTAATCAAGCCATGCAATTAAACGTAACTTTAAAAAAAATACTTAAGTGAAGGATATTGTGCATGTAAATGCAATTATCTCCTTTGCTGCAGTACCCTTGGAGGTAAAATTTACAAAGCTCCTTTTTCTTATCTGGCACGACGAGCTCATGTTCAAACTTGCACTGCTCCCCCTGCGTAAAGGAGATACGATTTTATCTTTAAGGCAAGAGAGAGATGATCTGCTTCAATTATTTCGGCATAAATTGGCTTATATTGATAAATCAAGAAAAATAACACAAGAGCTAGAATACCTTGATACACCGACCCTCAAGGAAATACTTGCAGATGTATCTACCGTTGTGTTCAACCGTGTGCTGGTTGATAAACTCCTTGCTCATAATTGGCCGTTTCTTCTGAAAACCGGAAGAATTTTTTCCCTCCTGTGAAACAAATAAACAACAGAATTTGGTCTTAGTTTTATCATTTTCTGATTGGTTAATCTATTGTGAATATCATACTTTGTTAAGGTAGAAATACCCTTAAAAATTGCAGTCCATTTACTATAATTTCTCATAAAATACTAGTACTACTATACTACTGCGTTAGGGGCAAACTTACAGGTGTCATGTCGTCCATGCCCTGGTCTCCTCCTCGTCCTCGTCCACGTCCCACCCAGGGTTTGCCCTTCAGCTTCTTGTTCTTGTTGAGCATCCCGCGCCCTCTGCCCGGTCCACTCCCTCTGCCTCGTCCCCTCTGCCCAACTTAAAATGACATTTGGGAAGAACTGATTAAAATCTTTTGCATTCTTACCGATGTATAACATCGTATTTACCATTTGTGACGACTCTAGAAAAAACACAAAAACTTTTATCATTCATAGTAAATGTGTGTAAATTATAACAGGGAAGACCTGGTATCTAATATATGTATACATAGTACACATATGTATAAGTATAGTGAAGTATTCCAATTAGTAAAGCATTCATACACTGCTGTTGTTTCATCCCCCTCATGTTTCCTCTCTTCATCTGGTCTTTAGCAAAGCGTCCTTTTCCTTGGCTGTGGGAAGCTGAATCTTTTGACTGCGGATACTCGGACATGTCTTCATCGTAGTTATCCTCCTCTTCATCATAGTCATATTTGTCATCACTGTAGTCGCTGTATTTGTCAAAATCACTGCTTTTGAGAGGCGGGGACTTGCCGTGGCCTCCTTTTGAATCCCGTCCATGCTGGCAAGTAAACAAAGAGAAAACCGTCACACAACACTGCCTTTATGAATATTTAACATCGGCATGCCAGTGACGATGAACCCACCTGGGAGGACTGGCCATCGGACTCGCGGCTGGAACCCTGGCTCTTCCGGCTTTTGGGCCTTTCTGGTCGGTCGTAGTCAGAGTCGTAACTGTCTGAGCTGGAGCTGCTGGAGGGGGAGTAGTGCTGAGGGGAGAACAAGGGGAACAAAGGAAAAACATCATTAAAATGAATTTTGAATTAGCTCAAATCCATGCTACAACTGCAGTATCAGTATGAGATACTACAGAAACAATGTTTGCATCCTACTTTCGGTCTGTCACGCCTCCTCCTCTTTGACCTCCTCTTCTCTCTGGTCTTTTTGTATCTTTTCCTGGAGTGCCTGTGAGTCTTTTCTTCTTTCTCTTTAGCTTTTTCTTTTTCCTTCTCTTTCTCTTTGTCGTCATTCACCTCTGTAGCCTCTTTGTTTTCCTCTTCAATTCCAATCCCTTCGTCATCTATTTCTCCATCTTCCAGTTCACCATCCTCTCTAAGAAGAAGAAGACATTCAGTTTAGTGAGTGTAATTGTACAGCTTTATTAACTGCTTTTTTGCCTCAAACATAACACGAATGTTTTTCACATCATGTGCGAAACATCTGATGAGCAAATAATCCAGACCTGCAGCAGTAATGGATCAAGACAGAAAAAAAAAGTCTTTTCCGTCATTTGGAGCAAAATAGCAAATATTATGCCAGACAGTGTTCAGTACACTCTGAGCCTTTCCTGTACTAAAACATTCTGTCAATTATTCAAGGCTAAGTTTTGATTTCCTACGAACCCGTGTATCAGGGTTTTGTTTGTTTTTTTTATTTTATGACAGCCAAATTAAATTCAACCTCTGGCTGAGTAAAATCTGTGAAAACCTGATTTACTAAAGTAAGGTTATTGAGTTTCTTTACACAATGGCTGCCTGGAGTCAGAGATGAGGTTACGTATTACTGAGGCACAATCGTTGCCTAGTTAAAAATCTTTATGACAAAAGCTCACCCGTTACTGTGAAGTAAAAGTAAACTTTTTTAAATTCAAACTGCAAAATGGCATGTTTTGAAGGAATTTCCTGAGCACTCCAGCTGAAACTTTCCAAAGGAATATTTACAAGGAATTAAAATATTATAATCTTCAGGTAATCATACTTTTTTGAAGAACTTTTGGCTTTCTTTCTGTTGGTTTTCTGCAGCACCAATGACACCAAGACAAGTTGTTACTGAAACAGAACTGAGCAGGTGAACAGGCGAGCACTTCACACACATGCAGCTTTTATAACCTGTGATGTTTCAGACAGGGATGGTTCATTTAAATCTAGCTGGTCAGAGCACTAACACTCCCGTTTAAAATTACGTCTCGACCAGTTGTGATTCAAGTATTTAAAACTGAAATGAACACATACTGTATTATACAAGTGGTAGATGGCTAATACATAGCAAAGTATATCATGTAAAAATTTACCCTAAAATGTTTGTATATCCTAAAAACTGTCAATGTGAAACCATTTCCTATCAAAGTGAGACAACGGTATTACCATTTCAGCTTTGATATTCTTTTCATAGCATGTAATGTCCACTGCTTTAAAAACACAGTGCAGGTAGGAGCGCGAAACAAAAACACCATGAAATGGGAAAGAATGTCCATCCACTGTTTTGACAGGCACTATCAAGCTCTTCCTCTGACACCCTCCACATTCAAAGCCACCACAACACCGTACCCAAAGCAGCATACACTTACGGATTAAATATGAGGCACTTGCCAACCTAAATATGTTGCATATTATTAAAGTGGAATAAAACCACCTTTCCAACCTAACTGCAGGTTAACAACTGTAAGCAAGTACTAGCATCACTGCCAGAATACCTTTTATAAGGGTGCTATACTTACATCCAAGCACAACTATGGACTAACATGTAGGGAAAATGCATTTTTCATAATTATGGCAATGCCACAAGTACAATAAAAGCACAGTTTCTTGTAGAACACAATTCTGTTTTTTCTGACCCATTTTCAGACTTTAAAGCAGTGTTCTTTACTTGTAACAAATAAGTGTCAAAAGTGAGGCATGTAAGGTTTAAACCAGTGAACAGCTGAGACCTTTTGTTCCAATTAAAACACAACACAAGCTTTTCCTTCTTTTTACTTTAAACTTGTGTTACACCACACAAATCACCTGGTGAAGTCTTTAGTTTGCCACCAGAAAACCCTTGGCCCCTCTTTGCTCTTGTGGTCTGGCCTGTTAGACTACAGACCAACCACAAGGACACAGGTATGACCTGAACCCAGCAGAAGCACATCATGTCAACCCTGCGTGAACCCTGTCTCAGCAGTACTGCCAGGTGCCCGCTAGGGGGAGTCCAGTACGAGGATGGGCGTGGCATATACATCACAGTCATTTGCATAGCCTCCTGCAGATGGCAACAATGAAGCTGTGAATCCATCCCAGAACCACAACACAAACGATGAGGTCTGCTATCTTGCATGGAAATGATCATGAATGAGTCTTATCGACACGGTGACGGCAAATCTAGGCTGTTTGGACAGCGCTATTCAACTGCACCAAAGAGGCATGCAAAGATCTTTTGGAGGGGGAAAAACCATGGACTCTAAACCCTGCAATTCATGGTTAAAAAAAGAGAGAAAACAGTAACACAAGCATGTCGACCCACAGCACTGAAACGCACAGATGAGCGTATTAAGAATTGCATAAGAATGTTACTCGACCTTTCATCCCCTGCAAGCTCAGAGTCTGTCATGTTTTTGTCAAGAACAGGGGCTGGGGGACTGGAAACAAGGCTCACAGAAGCCATTGGAAAACGGATCTGCCTCCCTTCTCTCCGGTACAAGAGTGAATTAACTCAGTCACTCAAGGAGACGTTGGGTTGTGAGAGATGCTGGAAGATTTCAGACTGAAAAAAACTCACGGTGTTACATGTCTCGACAGAGACAGTAAACAGACACTCTCCTCTTTCATATCAATGACGTTTTAACTCTGTGAGCACAGCTTGATACCCCGCTTTGCTAATGTCCCGTCGGTTGACAGCTGCCATGGTGAAATAGAGGAGACGGAGGGAGCAACAGACAGAAATGTAACCATGTTCGTTGTTTTCAGCATCTTCATAGGTTTCTCAACAGGGACATCATCTCAAAATGGCTTCTGAGGTCTGCAGCACATACCAAAACCGTGTATTCCTCCACCTATATATAGTCCTATCCGGATCTATCTAACTTGGATACAACAATTCCTCGTTAGCTATTGGTCAAACAACGCACGGGCACACAGAGCTGGGAATCCTATTGGTTCAAAGGTCTGCCAGTTATTTTCAACATCTGCAACAATGAAGTGTACACAAGGGTCAGTTTTGTCCTTTGTCGGTGTTTTAATTTATTACTTTGTGTATTACGCAGTTATAGCGACACGAGTTAATGCAATCTAAAAGAGAAAAACCCCGAGGCAAATCGTCTTTATCGCTTTTTTAAACAACTACGTATTTTTTTTCTCCCTTGTTTTTGCGCTCAGGCGCGCGAACACAACGATCACAACCGAAGCTCGATTCATGCGCGCTTAAAGTCTCGTGCAGTCTTGTCATTGTCCACCAGATGTCGCTCCAATTCTACAAAAAACCCCCCCTAAAACTAGAAAAGAATCCACATTATGCTTGTACAACTGTAACCTCGGGCCAGAACACACCATGCACGTGTATATGTTTAGTCTATAGACTAACAATAGGCCTAGGTTGATTGGTTTTCTGTGTAATCTACAAAACAATGTGGCCTTTCTTTTACAGTTAACTACGTGGTTATTACCTGGTATTACAAAAAGCCACGGAAAGGCTGAGAAGATGAACATTTAAGTTTGTAAGAAAAAAAAAAACTTAATGACAGTGATTATAAAAAGAGGTCACGTATTACACTCGTGCAGTTTGTCATACTGCTGCGGACACACTGTGTGAAAATGCTTTCACATCTGAGCCACAGTGAGATGTAAAATGAAAAAAACATATAAATGTCTGTATCCCGGTGGGAGGGATTCTTGCTCCGGGAAGCCTAGGTGGCGTGCAGAGCTCAGAGGCTAAACTTTCCGAGAGCGCAGTGAAGGAGACGGGAGCGCATCTCTGTCTCACACACCTGATGAGCATCTTCCAAACTCTTGAACGCAAAGGGGACGAGACTACTTTTTTGGATTTCAGCGAAGAACCATATTAAAACACCCCGCACATCAACAGGGAGCAGTAGACTTGTTAGGTTACTATTACCGGACTTTTAGAGATGGCACTGTCTCTTCGACGCAGGTGTTTGCTTTTGCTGTGTTTGACAGCCTTCCAGATTAGCCATGCTGCTGTTCAGGTAAGAGTAATTTCTTTTACATTAGTAGTCCAAAAGATCTAAGTCTAAACCTGAACAAACTGGCTCTGTAAAGTGAGCTGCTGTAAGAAATCTTAAAATCCAACCAACCTGTATCTTGAACATATATTAAAATAGACTAGTTTTATCCAATTATCACTGGATAAATGTCTTGATAGTTTTTGCATTAAAAAAATCATTGTAGCATCCGGATATGAGTTCTCTCATATCTTGTCAGCTGGTGGCATTTCCCCCTTGCCTGGGGCAGGTGAAAGAGCAAAGCACCTACCAACCACCCTACTACACAGAACTATGTGCACCATGAATTTAAATGCATGGAAGCTAGTTGTTATTGTACAAAGCCCTCAAATGCCAGTGCAGGAATTTAAGGTATGCTGTGCAGAGAAATTGTTCCAATGAGCATGTGATTAATAAACCCTCTTGAAAGGATTAGAGGCACTTTTCTCTGAGGAACCTTGTTATGGCTTGACAAGCCTTTCTCCTTCAACTAACTGCCAGTGGCACCCATGCTATTTTGAGTCTGCCCATTCAGCATTATCCAATGAGAAAG